>CM076575.1:1686327295-1686534880 GCA_034641835.2 Pinus albicaulis | reverse complement strand
AAAGTCATATGAAGGAAATATGTAAAGTTTAAATAAGAATTTTGTAACAAACTTACATTGATGGACCAATAGTTGAAGTAGTCCAATTTTTAACATGTATAATTGAACCTTTTTGAAGTAAGCTTGCTTCAACGGGGTCATTGAAAGTTATTGGAAGCATAAGGAGCTTCATATGTGTGCCATTAGAGATGGAAGTGCGACATCGTACTGTTGAACTTTGCATTGATGTAATATGCTCAAGTTCAACGATTTTTAGAAATTGTTGAATATGAATTTTCCCCGAGAGCATTGAGGAAATAGCATTCTGAGTAAGATTTGTTGTCATTTTCTGAAAAAAGAGGTAAAAGAATAATTAAAATTATTTATATGTGGTTTTGAGTTAGATGTATAATTACGATTCCTACAGAACTACACGAGAAGTTAAAGGGAGCCGAAATGGATCATTAATAGGCAAGTTAAAAAATAATGATTGTGTGAGTGAAAAAAATATGGCTATATATAAAACTAAAGGATTTTTCAAAAATCATAGATGAAGCTATAGTTATTGTTTGAAAAGTTAGTTTTTGTAAATTAATTTAAATTTTAATATATAAAAATTATGGATCATTCGTAGGTAAATCGTAGTTAAGTTTAAAAAAATATAAAAATGATTATGTTGAATATAAAAAAATAAATGATAAAAATGTTGATGGTGTTTGAAATAAAAAAGTGCGTGATAGTTAATATTTATAAAAATGTATATAATCTAAAAAAAAAATGAATAATAAAAGGCAATATTGACAAAAAATTATATAATTTAATAAAACGAGAATTGAATAGCAAAAATAAAACTACTAATTCGATTTATCTATTAATCTACCTATATTTTTTTTTCAATTTCAATATACACTTATATACCTAAATAGAAGACAAAATTTAGATACATGAATCCATTGACGTAGAATTTCAATAAATTTATACAAAAAGAGTTATGACTTGGAGTTATAAGGACACATCATATAATTCATTGCACTATAATATCTCCACATGAAAAGTAATCCATGCATTAGAGTGCATGGAAAACAAGTGAATTTAACTATTTTTCTAATTAAAAATATCTTTCCAATAAAATTGGCTAAAAATATTATATTTCATGTTTGAAAAAAACACATGAACACAAAGTATCACTAATAAGAAACAATATTCTACAAAACATGTGCAGTATCATATCTCCACATTAAAAATATTCATGTTTGAACAAAACACATCAATACAAAATATCACTAATAAGAAAGAATCTTCTACAAAACATAGAAAAATAATATCTTCTTCAATTTATTAATATGAAAATCAAATTATTATTAATATTCCTCTATTGCAATCATTTAACATATGAGAGCACTTTTTCACAAATATCACTAATAAGAAAGAATCTTCTATAAAACATAGAAAAATAATATCTTCTTCAATTTATTAATATGAAACTCAAATTATTATTAATATTCCTCTATTGCAATCATTTAACATATGAGAGAAATTTTCCACAACACTTTTCCACAATAATATTTACCCACAACCACCTTTGAAATGACATTTGCTAAAAGACATCTTATAAACCTTCATCTAACCATGGTTCCATTTAGTAACCATGGACATTTTTCACACAGTAAAAACTTGAAGTGAACCTAGAAGATGAAAATCCATAGGCTAAACAAAAATAGAGTAAAACCCCTTGTTAACTTTTGCCGTAGATCAAAACCAGGATTCATATCCATAGTATATTTGCATATTTAAGGAGCATTAAGGTCAGAGGAGAAAATTATGAGTTTTAGGGCCATGAAATTAAGGAAAATAATGATACTGGACAGTGATCATTGCAATTTCCAGTGGACAAGGATCATTTCCATAGTTATTTTCTTTAATTTTAGGTGAAACAGAGTGCAAGGAACCCAAAGCGAAGACATTTACTCACGGAAATATCAGTAAATTCAAGTTTGAACTCCCCCGGAGACTGAGAAAGCATCAACAATAACAACAGAAGAGCAACAACAGCTTCTTCATTGTCCAAAATAGCATGCCCCTTACCTCTTTCAATGGGTTTTGATTACATCATTCAATCCCAATAGCCATTAAAAAACACATGTATATTATTTATTCCTTAATGTCTTGTAGGCCACAATGCCCATTACAATGCCATGCTACTATTCTAATCTAAATCCCTCTCCTCAAAACACCCACTCAAGGCCCTACAATGAAAATCCTTACAACATGAGGAACTAAAAGCACAAACAGGTGACTAAAATGACAATGGATGTATGCCAAACAAAGGTTAAGGGCCATAAATTTCACATGCTCATACCAGTCATTCAATACATGTGATTGATGTACTCCTTGCTATTTTCGATTTCACCTTTGTGTGGGAGTGGTAGAGTTAGAGGTCCATGAAACAAAAATGGAGTAAAACCCCTTGTTAACCTTTAACGTAGATCAAAACAAGGATTCATATCCATAGTATATTTTCATAGTTAAGGAGCATTAAGGTCAGAGGAGAAAATTATGAGTTTTAGGGCCATGCAATTAATGAAAATAATGACAGTGGACAATGATCATTGCAATTTTCAGTGGACAGGGATCATTTCCATAGTTCTTCATTTGTGCGCACAACCAATGACATCCCTTGAGGTGAAGGTAATAGTCCATTAAATTACTAAACGAAAAAAGGGATTTAAAATAGCTACAAAACTTATTGAATAATCTAATTTGGTGTTTTGACTAAGAACCCACATCCACATATGATTGATTTTGAGAACTCATCTAGTAAACTAAACAATTAGTTCATAATAGTATATAATAGTTTATACGCTGGATTTGATGTAATTTCTGCATAGGTCTCTTGGGTAGACATAAATATACATTTACAGACATAGGTTTATTGTTATATTATTCTAAATTCAATTTTTCAGTGGATAGGGAATGTTGTAGTTTCAAAAAGAGTCAAGCATTGAGCCGCATGGAAGTTTTGTCTTTTAATATTCATTTTCTTACAATATGGAGGTAATGGGTGACACTTAATTAGCTTTCTAGGTCATTAAAATTATGAGTCTCAGGGCCATGCAATTAAGGAAAATAATGAATATCACCTCTGTCTCAGAGTGGCAGAGTCAGAGGTCCCCGAAGACTGAGCAAGCATTAGCAATAACAGCAGAAGAGCAACAAAAACTTCTCCATTTTCGAAAATAGCATGCCCTTTCAATGGGTTTTAATTACATCATTTAATCCCAATAGCCATTAAAAACCATAGGCATACTATTTATTCCTTAATGTCTGGTAGGCCACAATGTCCATTACAGCACCATACTACTATTCTAATCTCAATCCCTCTACTCAAAACACCCATTCGAGGCCCTACAACCAAAATAATTATAGCATGAGGAACTAAAAGCATAAACGGGTGACTAAAATGACAATGGATCTATGCCAAACAAAGATTAAGGGCCATAAAGTTCACATTACAACATGAGGAACTAAAAGCACAAACGAGTGACTAAAATGAAAATGGATCTATGCCAAACAAAGGTGAAGGGCCATAAAGTTCACATGCTCATATTGGAAGGATCCCCAAACAGAAGCATCTGGTTCAACTGACATTGTACTAATCAACTCATGTGCCTCATCCAGATGTCCAGCATGGCCCAAGAGGTCAACCATACAAGAATAATGCTCTGATCTGGGTGAAATACCATAATCTCTACTCATAGAATTGAAGTAGTACCACCCTTCGTTTATAAGGCCTAGATGGCTGCAAGCAGATAGAACACCAACAAAGGTGATTTAGGATGGTCCATATATTACAATGTGTCCACTCTATATTCCTTTTATTCATTTACCATGCCTCTACGTTAGTTAGAACAAGAATCATTCATGTTACTAATTTGCATATTCTGTCACAATGTATCTATATTCCTTTTATTCATTTCCTATGCCTCTACATTAGAGAAAATAGGAATCCTTTGGTTTTACAACCTTGTCATATAAATGCCAATGATGAGTATAACATCTTCTTACAACATCTCCTTTCCTACATCCCCTTTTCACTTGAATGTGAATGGTGAATGACTTGGTTGTCTATCTGTCATCTTCATTTGTGCGCACAACCAATGACATCCCTTGAGGTGAAGGCAATAGTCCATTAAATTACTAAACGAAAAAGGGGCTATTCTAATCTTAATCCCTCTGCTCAAAACACCCACTCGAGGCCCTACAACCAAAATCCTTATAGCATGAGGAACTAAAAGTAGAAACGGGTGACTAAAATGACAATGGATCTATGCCAAACAAAGGTGAAGGGCCATAAAGTTCACATGCTCATTTCGGTCAATCAATACATGTGATTGATGTACTCCTTGCTATTTTCGATCTTACTTCTATCTTGGAGTGGCAGAGTCATAGGTCCATGAAACAAAAATGGAGTAAATCCCCTTGTTAACTTTATTCATAGATCAAAACCAGGATTCATAACCATAGTATATTTACATAGTTAAGGAGCATTAAGGTTAGAGGAGAAAATTATGAGTTTTAGGGCCATGCAATTAACGAAAATAATGACATTGGACAATGATCATTGCAATTTCTAGTGGAAAGGGATCATTGCCATAATTCTTAGTTTGTGCGCACAACCAATGACATCCCTTGAGGTGAAGGAAATAGTCCATTAAATTACTAAATGAAAAAAGGGATTTAAAATAGCTACAAAACTTATTGAATAATATAATTTGGTGTTTTGACTTAGAACCCACACCCACATGTGATTGATTTTGAGAACTCATCCAATAAACTAAACAATTAGCTCATAATAGTATATAATAGTTTATATGTTGGATTTGTTGTAATTTCTACATAGGTTTCTTGGATAGACATAAATATACATTTACAGACATAGGTTTACTGTTATATTATTATAAATTCAAATTTGCAGTGGACAGGGAACGCTGTAGTTTCAAAAAGCGTCAAGCATTGAGCCGCATGGAAGCTTTGCCTTTTAATATTAATTTTCTTACAATATGGAGGTAATGGGTGACACTTAATTAGATTTCTAGGTCAATAAAATTATGAGTCTTAGGGCCATGCAATTAAGGAAAATAATGAATCTCACCTCTGTCTTGGAGTGGCAGAGTTAGAGGTCCCTGGAGATTGAGCAAGCATCAACAATAATAACAAAAGAGAAACACCAGCTTCTCCATTGTCCAAAATAACATGCCCCTTACCTCTTTCAATGGGTTTTCATTACATCATTCAATCCTAATAGCCATTAAAAAACACAGGCATACTATATGGAGGTAATGAGTGATGCTTAATTATCTTTCTAGGTCAATAAAATTATGAGTCTTAGGGCCATGAATTTAAGGAAAATAATTAATCTCACCTCTGTCTCAGAGTGGCAGAGTCAGAGGTCCCTAGAGACTGAGAAAGCATCAACAATAACATCAGAAGAGAAATAGTAGCTTCTCCATTGTCCAAAACAACATTCCCCTTACCTCTTTCAATGGGTTTTCATTACATCACTCAATCCCAATAGCCATTAAAAAACATAGGCATACTATTTATTCCTTAATGTCTGGTAGGCCACAATACCCATTATAGTGCGATGCTACTATTCTAATCTCAATCCATCTGCTCAAAACATCCACTTGAGGCCCTACGACCAAAATACTTACAACATGAGGAACTAAAAGAAAAAATGGGTGACTAAAATGACAATGGATATATGCCAAACAAAGGTGAAGGGCCATAAAGTTCACATTACAACATGAGGAACTGAAAGCACAAATGGGTGACTAAAATGAAAATGGATCTATGCAAAACAAAGGTGAAGGGCCATAAAGTTCACATGCTCATATCGGTCATTCAATACATGTGATTGATGCACTCCTTGCTATTTTCGATCTCACCTTTGTCTTGGAGTGGCAGAGTCAGAGGCCCATGAAACACAAATGTTGATTTGCAAGCTGCCTTGAATGATTCCAAGCGAAGAACTAAGGATCTACTCCAAAAATCAAAACTAGGATTCATATACATAGTATATTTTCATAGTTAAGGAGCATTAAGGTCAGAGGAGAAAATTATGAGTCTTAGGGACATGAAATTAAGGAAAATAATGAATCTCACCTCTGTCTTGGAGAAGCAGAGTCAAATGTCCCCTGAGACTGAGAAAGCATCAATAATAACAACAAAATAGTAGCAAAAACTTCTCCATTGTCCAAAACAACATGCCCCTTACCTCTTTCAATGGGTTTTCATTACATCATTCAATCCGAATAGCCATTAAAAAACACAGGAATACTATTTATTCCTTAATGTCTGGTAGGTCACAATGCCCATTACAACACCATGCTACTATTCTAATTTCAATCCCTCTACTCAAAACACCCACTCAAGTCCCTACAACCAAAATCCTTACATCATGAGGAACTAAAAGCACAAACGGGTGACCAAAATGATAGTGGATCTATGCCAAACAAAGGTGCAGGGCCATAAAGTTCACATGCTCATATCGGTCATTCAATACATGTGATTGATGTACTCCTTGCTATTTTCGATCTCACCTCTGTCTCGGAATGGTAGAGTCAGAGGTCCATGAAACAAAAATGTTGATTTGCAAGCTGCCTTGAATGATTCGAAGGGAAGAACTCAGGATCTACTCTAAAAAAATGAAGAAGGCACCATAGACATACATTCCCCTAATATATTATAGACAGGAAATAAGAAGCAAAAAGGAACATACATACAAACAACAGAATAAATGCCGAAATACAGAGGGTAGAGAGAATGTTTCACAATAAATGCAGATAATGAAGTTTACAGTTGGTACAGATAATAAAATTTTCCACTGAGGGGCAACCCTATCTCAGCTGATGGGTGAAATGATTTCGAATTGTCGAGACATGGTACTTAACAATAACTAAGAATTAATGGCTAGAAAATATGTGAGGATGGTATAATAAGTATAAGAATGTAACAAAACACATAGATAATTTCCATCCAGTGAAAAAATATAGTGAAATGTGCAATTAACTAGGAAATACATTCCCCCAATATATTACAGATGGGAAATAAGAAGAAAAAAGGAACATACATACAAACAACAGAATAAATGCCAAAATCCAAAGGATAGAGAGAATGTTTCACAATAAATGCAGATAATGAACTTTACAATAGGTAATGAAGTTTACAATAGGCACATATGATGAAACCCTATCTGAGTTGATGGGTGAAATGACTTCGAATTGTAGATACATGGTACTTAACAATAAATGAGAATTAATGGCTAGAAAATATGTGAGAATGGTATATTAAGTATAAGAATGTAACAAAACACATAGAGAATATCCAACTAGTGAAAAAATACAGTGAAATGTGCAATTAACTGCAAGGCACCATAGACATACATTCCCCCAATATATTATAGACAGGAAATAAAAAGCAAAAAGGAACATACATACAAACAATAGAATAAATGTCGAAATTAAGAGGATAGAGAGAATGTTTCACAATAAATGCAGATAATGAAGTTTACAATAGGTAATGAAGTTTACAGTAGGTACAGATAATTAAATTTTCCACTAAGGGGTAGCCCTATCTTATTTGATGGTCCATATATTACAATGTGTCTACTCTATATTCCTTTTATTCATTTACTATGCCTCTACATTAGTTAGAACATGAATCATTCATGTTACTAATTTGCATATTCTATCATAATGCATCTATATTCCTTTTATGCATTTCCTATGCCTCTACATTAGAGACAATAGGAATCCTTTGGTTACAACTTTTTCATATAAATGCCAATGATGAGCATAACAACTTCTTACAATAGCTCCTTTCCTAAATTCCATTTTCACTTGAAGGTGAGTGGTGAATGACTTGGTTTTCTAACTGTCATATTAATTTGTGCACACAACCAATGACATCCCTTGAGGTGAAGGCAATAGTCCATTAAAATACTAAACGAAAAAAGGGCTATTCTAATCTCAATCCCTCTGCTCAAAACAACCACTCAAGGCCCTACAACCAAAATCCTTACAACATGAGGAGCTAAAAGCACAAATGGGTGACTAAAATGACAATGGATCTATGCCAAACCATGGTGAAGGGCCATAAAGTTCACATGCTCATATCATTCATTCAATACATTTGATTGATGTACTCCTTTCTATTTTTGATCTCACCTCTATCTCGGAGTGGCAGAGTCGGAGGTCCATGAAACACAAATGGAGTAAAACCCCTTGTTGACCTTTGTCATAGATCAAAATCAAGATTCATATCCATAGTATATTTGCATAGTTAAGGAGCATTAAGGTCGGAGGAGAAAATTATGAGTTTTAGGGACATACAATTAACTAAAATAATGACAGTGAACAGTGATCATTGCAATGTTTAGTGGACAGGGGTCATTGCCATAGTTCTTCATTTGTGCGCACAACTAATGACATCCCTTGAGGTGAAGGCAATAGTCCATTAAATTACTAAACAAAAAAAGGGATTTAAAATAGCTACAAAACTTATTGAATAATCTAATTTGGTGTTTTGACTTAGAACCCACATGCACATATGATTGATTTTGAGAACTCATCCAGTAAACTAAACAATTAGCTCATAATAGTATATAATATTTTATACGCTGGATTTGTTGTAATTTCTACATAGGTTTCTTGGGTAGACATAAATATACATTTACAGACATATGTTTACTGTTATATTATTCTAAATTCAAATTTTCAGTGGATAGGGAATGTTTTAGTTTCAAAAAGAGTCAATCATTGAGCCGCATGGAAGTTTTGTCTTTTAATATTCATTTTATTACAATATGGAGGTAATGGGTGACGCGTAATTAACTTTATAGGTCAATAAAATTATGAGTCTCAGGGCCACGCAATTAAGGAAAATAATGAATCTCACCTCTGTCTCGGAGTGGCAGAGTCAGAGGTCCCCAGAGACTGAGCAAGCATAAGCAATAATAGCAGAAGAGCAACAATAGCTTCTCCATTGTCCAAAACAACATGCCCCTTCCCTCTTTCAATGGGTTTTCATTACATCATTCAATCCCAATAGCCCTTAAAAAACACAGGCATACTAGTTATTCCTTAATGTATTGTAGGCCACAATGCCCATTACAGCACCATGCTACTATTCTAATCTCAATCTCTCTGCTCAAAACACCCACTCGAGGCCCTACAACCAAAATCCTTACATCATGAGGAACTAAAAGCACAAACGGGTGACTAAAATGACAATGGATCTATGCCAAACAAAGGTGAAGGGCCATAAAGTTCACATTACAGCATGAGGAACTAAAATCACAAAAAGGTGACTAAAATGGCAATTAACTGTAAAAGCCAGTGAAAAAATATATTAAATGCACATTTAACTATAAAGAGTTACATTTTTCACACATTAAAAACATGAAGTGAACCTAGAAGATGAAAATCCATAGGCTAAACACAAATGGAGTAAAATCCCTTGATAATATTTGTCGTAGATCAAAAACAGGATTCATATACATCGTATATTTTCATAGTTAAGGAGCATTAAGGTCAGAGGAGAAAAATATGAGTCTTACGGCCATGCAATTAAGGAATGGTGATTATATGCTAAAAACAGGAAAATAAAAGAATATACAAATCCTACGCAAATCCTATAGCGTGTTCAGAATTTAAGCCAACAAATAATAAGGTAGTGTCAAATGTGCTGATCCCACTTAAACACATCCAGTAACCCCAAAACCTACTGGAAAAGGGAGTACTCATTTGGGATTGGAAAGGTAAATGTGTTGTTATGTCTTAAACACATCCAATAACCCCAAAACCTACTAGAAAATCTCAAAGTTCAGTAAAGAGGCATGCAACTAACCTGTAGATAATAGTCTAGAACCAAATTCTTGAGAATCAACCTCTGACTTCAGTGGACGTCACGCAGATCTTAGACGCAGTAGCCTTGACACTCAACGATTGCGAAAACGAACAGTTCACTTCACTTCTCTCACTTCAATGGAAGTCACACACCACTCTGCAACAGCCTTCCGCAGCAACCTTGACACGTAGCAGTAGTAGTTCACTTCACTTCAACAACACTCAAATGCAACAGACAGAGCAGCCTTCACTTCTTCACTGGAACAAACAAAGAACAAAAGAGATAGAGACAGGATGATTGAAAGAAACACATTTAAAAGAAAATCTCAAAACTACTTGCAATTAAGTAATAACTACCAAGCTGTCGCTCCTGCTGCTGCAAAGGATCTGCAGCTCATCCTGCAACAAAGGATTTGTTTCAGTTGCCCCTTCTCTGCAGCAAATGCGGTAATTAGCTCGGAAAGGAGGATGAATATTAAGGTTTTAGTTATAAATATTAAGTTTTAGTTATGTTTAATTTTTTTAACTGTATTTTAATCCATGGTTGTGCACTCTTCAATCGTCTAACAATACATCTGATGATCAGTAATAGTACACATGGGCAAGTCGGAGAGTTGTTTTCAAATAATGATGCCTTACGACGTAATAAATAAAAATATAAATAAACCAGAGGTATGGTAAATAAATAAAACCTATTTTTATGCTTACTCGAGAGCTATGGTAAATAAATAAAAATATATATGAACTATATGTATGGTAAACAAATAAAAACTTCTTTTTATATTTACTCCATAAACCTTTTTATATTTAAAAAAACTCAAAATCTAGGTTTTGGGACAAATTAATATTGATACCATGGGCTAAATACCATGGGAAATTACCATATTTATAAAAGAAGTATGGTAAATAAATAAATATAAAAAAGGTATAAAGAGGTATGATAAATAAGTAAATACAAAATAGGTATAAAGAGGTATGGTAAATAAATAAATATAAAAGAGGTATAAAGAGGTAAGGTAAATACATAAAAATATATCAAATATGATTATAAATAAAAATCTAATTATATAACAAGCCTATGAGCCAAATATCATAGTAAATAAAAGAAGTATGATAAATAAATAAAAATATAAATAAACCATAAGTATGATAAGTAAATAAAACCTCTTTTCATATTTACTCCATAATCTATTTTATATTTACGAACACTCAAAAAATAGTTTTTATTTAGGTGAAGCCTATGGTCCAAATGCGATGGGCTAAATTATTATTAATACCATGCAAAAAAACATTATTAACCCTAATAATAATATTAAAAGATTAATAATAATAATAATATTATTATTATTAAATCTAATACTCATATTAATATATTATAATATTAATATTATTAAATTTAATAACTTCATATTAATACATTATTAAATTTATTATATTATAATATATATAAGTATATCATGATATATATTAACTCTAGATATATATGGGAGAGAAGAACAAAGATATATAATGATAGAGGTGGAGATATAGGGGGATTGACAAGGGAGAGATGGAGATAAACTAAAGGAAATGGGAGAGGAGGAATGAAGAGTGAGAGAGGGAGACACAAATATGAAGGGGGGAGAGAGAGAGTGAGAGGGGGAGGGAGATAGTGATAGGATTAGAGGAGACAGAGATGGTGGAAGAGAGAGGGGGTAAGAGAGAAAGGGAGAGAGAGATGGCGAAAGAGAGAGGGAGGTAAGAGAGAAAGGGAGAGATAGGAAAGACCACAAAGAGGAATTGGGAGAGGAAGGGATAGAAAGATGGAGTTGGAGGGGGAGAGAGGGAGGGAAGAAGAAATATATAGAGAGAGAGAATTGGAGAGAGAGAGAGGGAGTGACAAGGGAGAGATTGAGAGAGATTCATTATGTTTAGGGGTGAGATAAAGAGACAAAGTAGGATGTATGGAGAGAAGGGGGGAGAGAAGGAGAGAGGGAGGGATATAGTAATGTAGTTAGAGGGAGAGAGACAGAGACAGAGAGAGAGGAAGGATGAGAGAGAGGACTTGAGAGAGTGGAGGAGAATGATGGGGGAAGAGAGAGTATTGGGGAGAGAGAGAGAGAGAGAGAGAGAGAGAGAGAGAGAGACCAGGGAAGAGAGAGGGAGGTAGGAGAGAGGGAGAGAGAGGAAAGATGAGAGAGAGCACTTGAGAGAGAGGAGGAGAGACGGATCGATAGAGAGATGGATTTGGAGAGGGAGAGAGGTAGGAAATAAGAAATAGATAGTGAGAAGTGGAAAGAGAGAGGAGTGACAAGGGAAAGATAGAGAGAAAGAGCGTGTATGTTTGGGGGTGAGATAGAGAGATAAAGAAGGAGATATAAAGATAAGGGGGGAGAGAAGGAGAAATAAGGAGAGAGGAAGGGATATAGTAACATAGTTGGAAGGTGAAGAGAGAGAGAGAGAGAGAGAGAGAGAGAGAGAGAGGAAGGAAGAGAAAGGATGTGAGAGAGTAGAGAGAGGGAGGGAAAGAGAGATGGACATCGAGGGGGAGAGAGAGGGAGGTACAAAGAAATACGTAAAGAGATAAAGGTGGAGAGAGAGAAAGAGAGTGAGCGATAAGGAAGATGGAGAGAGAGGGAGAGAGGACAAAAGGAGGAAAGAGAGATATTAGCGGGGGAGAGGGAGAGAAGGGGAAGAAAGAGACATAGATGGAAGGTGAAGAGAGGGAAGAAGAGAGAGATGGGGAGAGGGAGGGAGTGACAAAGAGATTGATAGATATGGAGTGCGAGAGCATGTGCGTTTAGGGGGATGAGATAGAGAGACAAAAAAGAAGAGATGGAGGGGGATATAGATATGGATGGAGGGTGGAGAGAGGGAAGAATATTTCTTGCACTAGATGGATTGATTTAAGTGGAGATGGTGATTTCTAATGCTATTTTATTATTGGCACTAGATTCATTGATTTTAGTGTAGATATCTATTTCTGATGATATTTGATTACTTGCACTAGATGCATTGATTTCAGTGTAGGTGGTGATTTATAATACTATTTGATTGCTTGCACTGGAAGTGTTGATTTCAATGTAGATGTTGATTTATAATTATATTTTATTGATTGAACTAGATGCATTGATTTCAATGTAGATGATTTCTAATCCTATTTGATTGTTTGCACTAAATGCATTGATTTCAGTGTAGAATTTATTTTCTAATCTTATTTTATTGCTTTCATTAAATGCATTGATTTCAATGTAGATGTTGATTTCTGATTTGATGTAATTGGATATATGATGGTACATTAATTTTAAAGTGATCAGATTAACAATATACATTGATTTTAGTGTAAGCACAAAATGTTATTGACAATGTACATTGATTTTTGTGTTATAGTAATTTAACCTATTAATATTGGAGAGAAAGAGAGACAAGGTATCATGTTTACTACAACATCTAGATCTAAATATTTAAATGATTTACGATTTAAATTTTATTTTTCATATAACCGATATGAAAATATGACAAAACTAAAAATGGTGACAAGAATAGTAGAAGAGAATAGTTTGAGATTGATCACATTGAAGACTATTTGTAACATGAGTAAGTTCTTATTATTCACATTTTCTATCTTTCAACACTATTATTTTCACTTTGCATTCAAAAAATTTATTTCATCATTTTCATCATTAAAGTTATTAACAATATTTATTTTCTAAAAAAACCGAGGTAACTAAGAAAATTTAAAATTAAAATGACCAAGTTAATCTCAAAAATATTTAGCATATTTAAAATGATTATATTAATATTTGATATATTTACATATTATTGATAAAATTAATCATATCTTCGATATATTTTTCTTGGCATCACACAACTAAAACTAGCTTAGATCCATCTTAACTCCGGATCTATCAAACACCGAGGGATCAAATGTCTCGAGGTGCATACCTTTCCTCAAGTTTTGCACTCAAAAAAGAGGTTTTCACTTTGAAAGATTTGATCCCTCTCGGCGCTTGATAGATCCGGAGTTAAGATGGATCTAAGGTGGTTTGGAAAATAATGCTAAGACAATCATATTATTCAAAACAAATTCTTAGAGTTCACCTAACCTCAGATTTAAACCTTCATCAAAGTTTAGACATTCTGAGAGTTTTTACTCTTCAGATTATTGTCTATATACAATCATACAGAGAAAGGGCATATCTACTATAAACTACTATGTTAAATGTACAAACCTACCAGTTCACTGCCATTTAGTATTTTTAATTTTATTTTGTACACATCACCAACTCCTAAAAAAATTTAGTCGTGTCCTTTCCTACTAATTAACTTCACAATAATACTAATAAATTTCTAGGTTAAAATGAATTAACTTGTGCATACCAATTAAGGTAGACTAGTTTCCACCCAACCTATGAGCTCTTTCTCCACAGCTCCCCCCGAGCAGAGATCAAATATTCCCATCGTAGAAAACCTCTTGTCTATCTAGAATTTTCCTATTTAAGCCTTCTTTCCCATCAGTTTGTTTCCTTAACTGCGTCCAGTTAATTAGGATGTTGTTTTCCTTTTTTCCTAGGCTTTCCTTTTGTTTCTTCTACAAAAGTACTTTAAAACTATCTTTTCCTCTTTCTAGTTTTATTCTCTTAATATTGCTTTCTCTTTCTTGGTGGACACTGAATTTTATCCAGTAAAATTCTAATACCTTGTTATTTCTCCCAAGGATTTGTTTTATGTATGATCCTTATCCATCCTCATGGATTTGGATTCCTGGTCTCTAATCATAATCTATTATTTTCACAATTAATTCCATTTTCATTTTATTAATTTAAATTAATAAAATATATCCACAATAATTTTTTTCACTTGGGTCCACCTGACCCTTAGAGCTTTTGACTGCCTAAAATAAAGGAAAAAAATTAGGGATATTACATATTCCCCCTCTAAAACAGAACATCTTCCTCAGCGTTACCAATTATTTTGTTGATTTCTCAACCATGGATGAAGATTCTTCCTTCATATTATCTTGTTTCTCCCAGTAGTTTCCTCAGAATACACATACATTCACCATACCTTTATTCCACTTACTGCCATACTTTAGAGCTCTATTTTATCCTGCTTCAGTATCAGAAGTATACCTAGAAGAATTTTTCATTTCTGCTTCCACATGTTCATAGTTCATACCATTTCATATGAGTAATATCACATATCTATATTGATAATAATCAATCATGATAGTAATCCAAACCTTAATAGTTCTCAATATTGTCACTTGATAGCAAGACTCCTATGGTTCATAGTAGTATAGTTCTAATTTAGCACAACTACTATCATTCAATGTAATTTGGTGAGGCTTCCTCCTCAAGTACACATGGCAGTATTTTGAAATTATTTGCGAGTTATTTTCTGCTCTGTGTGCCTTCACACATTGAATCCCTTCAATTGGAGTTTAGCATTTCCTATTACACTTAGCTTCACAAAACAAACACTTTTTAATTAGAGATTATTAATTTCTATTAAAACCAATTTTGCTATATGCAGTGGTCCCACTTAAGGTTTTGTCCCTTTATCCAGTTCATATATGCACCATATGTATTTAATATTTGATTGATTCTCTCAATCTATTCAGATGGTGACAAACAATACTCAAATTCAGCTTGATACTCTTTTTTTTCTTTCTATAACACAATTTTCAAAGTTCACTTCAAATTTATCTTGTCAATTTTTCATTTATCATCCATCTTGGAACTTCATATTAGTTCACAATTTATGTCTTGAACACATTGACTACTCTTATTAGTGTCTGGTTTTATGCCAACCAGTTTCTAAAATTATCAAAAAAACTTCCTACTTCTATTCTAGAATAGGGATAGAATCCAAAACTTTTGTCGGATACTTATGTTTCATTATTACTTAGTAACATTTTCTGACTAGAAAATTTACTACTCATTTCCCATACTAGGCCAAAACATGTTCTGGTTTAAATATTGGGTTCAAGTTTAGTCACAAGTATGTTCTGTCTAGGGACATTTATGATATTCCTCTAAAATTTGCGTTTTAATAAGATCGCATTGTTAATGTCCAATTTTCTTTTGCAATTATTGGTCCCTCTTGATTTGGAATATATACCAATATCTCAGTATTTTATAATTTTTTCTTGGAGTTTTTTCTTGTTTACTGCCCAACTCATTTTTGCTTGTATCAATCCTTCAAAGTCATAGTTTTCATTACTCGAATATTATTCAATTTTTTGAGGAACATTGACCTTTAAAACATATAAAATCTTATTTTTTTTTATTTCAAACTCATTAAGGAAAGACAAACACCTAGTTTTCTTTGTATTTTTCATGTTTTTGAAAATTGTATGCTTTAGACTTATGTGTTTTGGGATCAAAACCCCTCCTTACCTCACAGATAATGTCTCCACTTCCTGAAGCATGCATTTCAGCAACCACCTCTAAGGCATACCTAGTGAAATTTTGTTCATTTGTCTAAATTTTTCTTGACTCATATGCTATGAATGAATTTTTTTTCGTAATAATACTACTTCTAACTCTTCTGCCCAAGCCTCTGTACAACTAAAATTTCTTGGATTGGGTCAGAATTCTTAAAAATTAGGAGTAGTTGTTATTTCACATTTTTAACTGTTCGAACTATATTGACCTATTTTGGTCCATTCAATTTTCACTCCTTTATTCTGTAGAGAGGTAATAGTATAGACTAAGACTAAGAATATTTCTACCAATCTTCTCTAGTATTTCTGAATACCCATGATTGATCTTATGGCTCAAATATCAGTAGGTACTGACCAATCCATAATAAATTGTGTCTTTCTTTAGTCCACTACTCATCCTCTTGCTGAATTTACATGGCCCCAAGCACTAAATCTTTTTATAAATTCATTTTTGCTAAGTCTATTATATAATTTATGTTCTCTAAGCAATTGCAGAATTGTGGAACAAATGTTCTTTATGTTATATTTCATTTAACACATAAAGGAGTAAGACATTAATCAACCCAACATGTAGAATTTCCAATTCATAGATTCTGTATATTTCTCTATATACATCTCTTCTTTAATTCTCTGTTGATGATCACTTATTGATCAATTAAATCATATATACTGAGTAGAGGAAATATATTCTTGATCATCATTTTATTCAGTTGTCGATAGTCTATACCCATTCTGAATGTTCCAACTTTCTTTTTGACCAATAGTACCGGTGCTCCCCATGGGGATACAGTTGGTCTTATATAGCATCTATCCAGTAACTCTTGTAGTTGCAGTTTTAACTCTTACAATTCTGGGGTACTTATTCTATAAGTTTCTAGAGACCGATGTATCTCCTGGTATTAACTCAATTGAATTCTCTTTTATGGGGTACATGTGGGATTTCATTTGGAACTACATCCCTAAACTCTCGGATGACTGATAAGTTTTCTACGGTTATTTTTTAGTTTGTTGTTCTTATTCTTCCACATGTACATCATACAATTGGAAGCATTTTCTTGCTATCCTTTTCAACTAAAGTGCTGAAATTTTCCTTACTGATATTTGGTTGGGTTGTCCCTTTCACTATCGTTGCTTTTCCCTCACCATCTATACAGTGTAATGTTTTATCTAAACAATTTAGTATGACTTTTAGTTTTCTAACCAGTCCATTCCTACCAACACTACATAGGAATCTAAAGGTAAAACATTTAACTTTAACTCATGTTATTTATACCCATTTAATTTACAACAATCTTGGGTAACCTATGTGTCACTTCTCTTTTAGTAACTAGTTAAACAATTCAAGCCTGCTAAATTTTTTCTTTCTTATGTTAATTTGCACCTAAATTCATCAACCAGAATAGGTTGTTTAACAACCATACCTTTGATTTTTTTTTTCAAATGTTTCCAGCCTCAGATTTTATACTTCTACTGATAGATTGTCTACAATTTTCAATCTGTTCAATATTCCACTACTTTTTTCTGCATTTGCAAGATGTCTTTTCCTGTCTTCTTTTCCATGGTTACTATGCCAGCCATGGTTGTATAAATTTTTGTTGACATTTTTTTTCAATTATTTATAACTCTCTTGGTCAAATTCTGTTTCTAGAAGTATTTAATCAACAATAATTGGTTTAGCATCCCTACCTTCCATTTTATTATCATTACTTCTATCCTTCAAGTATATACTTGAAATTTGAGGGAGAGTATTCTAAAATAGTGGTCCTTCCACTCCACACTTTTATCACTCTCGTTTCTACCTAATATAGTTAACTTTATCCTGCAATTAGTAGATTTCAACTTATTATTTTCCTAAATTCAGGAGCCAAAATTCCTTATCCTTCTCGTTATAGATAGTAGGTAGGAAGTTTAAAAATCATTGTACCTTTGTCTTCTCTTCTATTATATAAGGTACCTAGTGAAGCAGGTTGGTGAATTTGGTAAAAATTCATCAATGGTAGGTTGTCCCAACCTAAGATCATGAAACTCTTTGGTTTTGTCATCCTAGTATCGTTTATTCAGATATCTAGATTTAATTTAAATTTGGAAATCTTCCCCAAGTGACAGTTTCTCATCTATCACCTGCACCATTTTGGTTTCCTCCCACCACAAGGTAGCCTTACATTGTAATTAGTAAATAGCCAACCTGACTTTCAAAT
Organism: Pinus albicaulis; assembly: GCA_034641835.2. Taxonomy (NCBI): domain Eukaryota; kingdom Viridiplantae; phylum Streptophyta; class Pinopsida; order Pinales; family Pinaceae; genus Pinus; species Pinus albicaulis. The sequence goes on along the minus strand of CM076575.1, from coordinate 1,686,516,368 downwards.
TTCTTCCATACTCATAACTTGGAAGTATTTTACGATGTTTATAAGCCAAGCTTCTACATATTCCTCCTTCTCTCTATCATAAGAGGGAGGTTTGATTTTTCGGAATTCACCTTGCAATTCCTTTTTCCTTCTAGACTACTGTCTAGAGGCCGCATCATCCTTAAACTCTTCTGAGTAATTTTTAGTTCCCGTGCTCTTTTTCCCAGAAGCTTCACCTTTGTGACTGTTCCTGGAGGTCAATTCTCTGATTAACCTTTCTCGCTCTTCGCTGGCTAGCGATAATCTTTCATTGTGGTTTTTCAATTGTATCATTTCTCTTTGCATCTGATGCATCATGGCAAACAATGGAGAATTAGGATCTGATGGATTTTTTGCACCAACCAGATCCACATACAACTCATCCCCTTCACTCATGGTTTGCAGCTATATGGTTCTGAACTAATTCAATGTACATAGAGTAAACATTAGTGAAAAATTATTTTAACAAAACAATTTACAGCAACATAATTTTCGAGTTTTGATTTTCTGGTGTGAGCACACTTTTAGGCCCAGTGTTTTAACATGGGCTCTGATACCATTTGTAACATCATTTCCGTTTCCATAATTTTTTTTTCTATTTATAGAACTCATACTAATCACAGACAATAAACTTAATATTGTTCATCACATTCTGACGAATATCATCTGCCAACCTTTTCAGTTGATGTAACTTTTAATCAATTTAGATGTCAATTTCTCGTTCAACCCTTATTGTCAATTATAATTCCTTTGAACATGATTTTATATACTCATGCCTCTATCATAATTTGAACAAAGACTCTTTGGTATTAAAATTCCAATTCAATAATTCCCATGAGAATTTATGTATATGAACCAATCCCATTTTATTTTACATGGAAGCTAGTATGTTAATAGTTGAATTCCACCCTTAACTATTTCTAACCCAATTATTTTCCAATTTAAATACCTCTAATTATTCTAAGTCTATAGAAACTATATTACAAAGTTATGAATTATCTCAACTTTGGAATATATAAAAATCTATATAATAAAACTTACCTTTATTTTGGCACCATTCTATGAATCTCACTCCACATACTTCAAACTTTATACATAACATTTACTAAGATATCAAATTGATTTTCTATGGGGTTGTATTCACATTTTAATCTAACCCATAATAACATGAATCTTACCCTTTAATCGAAATTATATAATTCAATTGATTTTCATATGAACGCTCTATTCAGTACATCGTATTGCCACTTACATTTCATGAAGTTTGAATTTATACATGTCACTATTTAACATATATGATAATTAATTTTTTGTGCAAACCACATCATCATAATTAAACACGTCTATTGATCTACAATTATTGGGTATTTACTATGGTTTAATGTGATCCATTCTCCATATCCATGTACACCAAACCTCCTTATGCAATTTTCCTCGAGATCGATATTCATTTAAATAATGGTACTTCATTCACATGGCTTGTCTTTGGTTTGATTGATCCCTTCAATCAACAAGAATTTCTCCAGCTCCAGATTTCATACACCTGGATAATAAGGATCTTCTTGGAATTTGGTTTAGGTTTTTTGTTCACTGGTTTGGATTTTTTCTGTTTGAGACTGTCTTTTAACTCTGAGGTCTCTATTGAGAGTTTTATTTCTGGCTCTGCAATTTCATTCCTTTCCGTAGGTATGAAGAATCCCTCTATTATGCAGAGAATGAACTCATTAGTCTCATCACCAACTCGGGTAAAAGGTTGTATCCGTCCTTTTTTTTTTTCACATCATCTTCAGTTCTCGGTTTCACTGTTAGACGTATTTTCGTTCAAGGATGAGTTGAATTTTTGGTCTTCCTCCAATGCCGAGAACGAGCTTGTAAACCTCTTCTCGCTTTTTAAGTAAGGTGTTTCGAATTAGGTTTATACGTCATAACTATTTACAACTCTGTGTTTTTCTTTGTTCTACTTATTTTTCATTTTGTAGATCCATGGTTTTTATTTTCTAGGGTTTTCTGAGAGGCATGTACCTCAACCCATGATTTTCTACTGAAATCGTTGCTTTCCCTTGTCAGTGTCATGGAGAGGTTCCTATCTTTACTCACCCCATTTTTTCCTTCGAGGTTTTGGGACTATTGTGTTTTTCCAAAATGGACCTCGACTATGATTGGTAACCACCTGATTGAACGCTTTCTTAATTCTGCAAAGTTTTCCAACACGTCTAAGTATTCCATGGTCATTTAGGTAATAGGGTTCCAGTTTGGTATTATGAAATTTTATGCAAATCGAATTTAACTATTTATTTCCTTATTTAGTTTTCTAATCTGGTAATTTTGATTTAAGCAGGTATAAGAGTCCCACATGGAAGTTCCTCTGCGACTTATACTATCCAGGCTCATTCTAACCTCGTATTTCTCTCTCTTACGATTCAACAATGAATATTTCACTTGTGTAGTTGGGAACTCCTCATTATTTTTCAATTGTATTTCATTTTTAATTCATTTCATGTTACAGTATTGTGTTTGTTCTCTCTAGTGACTGGCCTAATAGAATGTTTGGTGTGACATAGGTGCAAACGCTTGTGGAATTCCTCATGTCCCTTTTTATTTGAAGACTAAGGGATTCCTCTTTACGACCCTTACTACGTCCTCCAGGTAATTACGTAAGGGTCAATGCCCCCTTCCATCTTACATTTTTTTCCCATTCACAATTATCTGAGTCATCATTTAAAATGTTGTTTATAAAACACACTTGTGTATTTTAGAAGCAATAGGTTATATGTTAACCTTAATAGAGAATCTCGAATTCTACTACAAACCTTTCCTAGTCTTGTAGATTTCTCTTTTATTTATAATAGTATAGATTTGATATTTTCGTTGGAGTAATAAGGATTTATCATTGTTTCGGCATGGAGTCCTTAATTATTTTACTTTCTTAGCCGAGTTTCAGTTTACTGTAATGCTAGAAGAATACTTTTAATTCTCTCTACTTTTTTTAGGAATGATACTATTCCTCATATGTCTAATGTATTCAGTTAATCCTTTGAGATCTTAAGGTATTTATCCCTTATCGTTTTAAGGTTAAGTTTCCTTCCTCAATTTATGTTTAAAATCATGCTTCAGAGTCAATTTATTTCTGGCTATTCTGTCCAGGTAATCTCTACATCCTACTTGGTTTGAATACTATGATAACAGTTCCCTATCAAATCATAACTGGGGAATTTTTCCTTTTCAGGTTGGTTCAGTAACCCATTTGGGGACTTATGCTATATTATCTCTGCATAATTTCCAGAGAGATTTTACAGTTTATTATATATGGGACAGAGTTCCCCAATTTGTATAATTTAGTTACACTAAGGTTGAATTGGACTTTATAACTATATGGATTTATATCCTTGCATTTACATAATTCTGTAATATATTTAACATACTCTTTTCTCTTTTACTGAAGTTATGGTTGTAATTCCAGTGTAATAATTTTCTTAAAATTTGTATTTCAGTTTTAGTAATAATTTATGAGTTCCTCTAAAATTATTAATGTCACTATCTATTATGTCTCAGTTCTATTATTACATTATTCAGTTCTTCCAAAAAATAAAATTTACTTGAATATTCTAACTTCATATTGAATTTCATACATATTTATTTTCATTCTATAGTAGTTTAGCCACAGAGTTTCCTGATTTGTAAAGTAATGCTAAGACTGTCATATTATTCAAAATAAATTCTGAGAGTTCACTTAACCTTAGATTTAATCCTTCATCAAGGTTTAGAAATTCTGAGATTTTTTACTCTTCAGATTATTGTCTGTACAACCATACATAGAAAGACTATATTTATTATAGACTACTCTATTAAATGTACATATACATACATTTATCTGTATATGTTAATCTAACAAAAATGTATCATATATGTGAACACCATTTTCATTTGTCACACTTGATAAACGAAGATTATAATATCATGGTCAAAGCTTCAGGTTCTCACAATCAAGTTTGTTTTTTATAAAATTTTAGTTTTTTTTAAGTGTTCATTGTTGGGTGTGGAGCCTGATTATCCTATTTATTTTGTATCACAACATTGGACCCCTATACCTTAATGGGGTGAAAACGCCGCCCATAATTAAACGTTGCCTTAGGGTCCAAGCAGGGGCACCCTAGAAGCTAAAAACAAATGTAAAATTTCCTTGTAAAGGTATAGTAATTTCTAGTCAATCTGGGTGGTTCATTAGGAAAATGATTTGATGGTAGAATTTATGTTTAGTTTAGGGTTTTTTTTCCCTAGAAGGCACCCCCTCGCTTGTATGTGGGTATTGTATTGCAGTGGTGTATTGTATGTGGATTCTCTTAGAGCGAGAAACTGATAGGGAGACTGTGAGAGAGAACAGAGGATATTACCATGGATCTGCTGTAGGTTGTGTCTCTTCATTTTGTTGGGTAATAGAAAGGAAGGATTGGCTTTTTGGGGTGGATGTAGCCCAAATTGGGTGAACCATGTATATCTGTCTCTCTCTGGTTTTATGTGCTTGTTTTTTCCGCATATTTTGTGTGTTTCATTGCTCTGTAATATATAATTTTTATGAGATAGAAATCATTAGTATTGAAGAGCTCAGAACATATGCAAATAATTTTCACAATGGTTGGCATGAATTAATTATTCATGAGGAAGAGGGCATGGGATCAGTAGGTGTTAATGGTTAAGGTGAATATTTTAACACATGCACAATTTGTAATAATACATATACATACATTTATCTGTATATGTTAATCTAACAAAAATGTATCATATATGTGAACACCATTTGTAGTTCGCACACTTTATAAATGAAGATTATAACATCACAGTCAAAGCTTCAGGTTCTCACAATCAAGATTATATGTTGGAAAATTTTAGGGTCTTTTAAGTGTTCATGATGTTGATGTACAATTATTTTAATCTATTATTATATCGGTATCATGATGACATATTTTTAAAATAAATAATTGTGTACACATGTACATGTATATAATTAAATGTTAATAGATTTTGATTATGTATGATGTTTTTTCAATGGAGGTACTCTCTTCTTCCCTGTTAGGAGATGTGCCAAATCCATCGTCATTAGTATGAACAGTTTTTCACTTAAATATGTTTTTAAGTTATAAATTGAAGTGAAAGTTTCATTAAAAAATGAGATCTAGATCTTGAGTTATTTTACAGTTTTAAAATTGTTGCATTTTATGTTTGTGGAGATGATTTTCATTCGGAGCCATCCTCTTCTTCCCTGTTAAGAGATGTTCCAAATCTACCATCACAAGTATTCATTTTTTCACTTATGTTTTTAAGTTATATATTGAAGCTCAAAAATTCCATTAAAAAATGAGATCTATATCTTGAGTTATTTTACAGTTTTAAATTTTTTGAATTTTAGGTTTGTGGAGATGATTTTAGTTTGGAGCCACCATGTTCTTCCTTGTTAGGATATGTTTCAAGTTATAAATTGAAGTTCAAAATTTTCATTAAAAAATGAGATCTAGATCTTGAGTTATTTCACACTTTTAAAATTTTTGAATTTTAGGTTTGTGGAGTTGATTTCCATTCTCCAAGGACTCTAGCGACGGAGTGTATGATGCTGATAGGAACATCCACACAATTTGAACAAGTTATATATACTTTTTTTAATATTATATTGCAAATTAGTTTATGCATTTTCATTTGAAATTTTTTAATATATATATATTGCATAGTTTACTATGCAGGATGTATTGATGGATGACGAACAAAAGGCAATGGAGAGGGAAGTACATGAGGTATTGCATGGATTATTTTTTTCATTTTTTTTACATGAAGTTCTACATTTTCATTCAATTTTAAAACATTAAATTTTAATTTTTACACGTTGTGTAAATGTTCCCCATTCTTCATAGGATAACACAACGAGGCTTAGGATGATGCTGGAAAATACATTGGATCCATCTCTATTTGATTGATAATTCACATGTGCAACATTTTAAATGATATATAGTGTTAAATTTACATTTATATATACATTCTTATTTATGCAGTCATATTTACTTTTCTATATTATAACTTGATACTTGTAACACTATACATTGTTATATATATTTAATTTTATTGTTCATGTTATATAAATTTTGGACATATTTTACATTTTGGATATAGTTTTAATCTACAAATTTACTTTTATGAAGAATGATTTTAAATTTTGGATAGTTACATTTGGAATATGATCACATATTGTGATATAATGTTTTGTTTTTTAAACTCAAGTTATCATTTTATTTGTTAAATATTAAATGAATCTATATGGAAATTTCAAATTACAAAACGCATGTGCATATTTTGGATAGTTGAACTACATTTGGCATGTAATCACATGTTGTGATATAATGTTTTGTTTTTAAAAATCAATTTTTTATTTTATTTGTTAAATATAAAATGAATCTATATGGAAATTTCAAATTACAAAACACGTGTATATTTTGGATAGTTGAACTACATTTGACATGTGATCACATGTTGTGATATAATGTTTTGTTTTTAAAACTCAAGTTGTCAAATTTTATTTGTTAACTATAAAATGAATCTAGATGGAAATTTCAAATTACAAAACACATGTGCATATTTTGGATAGTTGAACTACATTTGGCATGTGACCATATGTTGTGATATAATCTTTTGTTTTTAAAACTCAAGTTGTCAAATTTTATTTGTTAAATATAAAATGAATCTAGATGGAAATTTCAAATTACAAAACACATGTATATTTTGGATAGTTGAACTACATTTGGCATGTGATCACATGTTGTGACATAATGTTTCGTTTTTAAAGCACAAGTTGTCATATTTTATTTGTTAACGAAAAATTCAAATTACAAAACACGTGCATATTTTGGATAGTTGAACTACATTTGGCATGTGATCACATGTTGTAATATAATGTTTTTCTTTTTTAAAACTCAAGTTGTCAAATTTTATTTGTTAAATATAAAATGAATCTAGATGGAAATTTCAAATTACAAAACACGTGTATGTTTTGGATAGTTGAACTACATTTGAGATGTAATCACATGTTGTGATATAATGTTTTGTTTTTAAAACTCAAGTTGTCAAATTTTATTTGTTAAATATAAAGTGAATCTAGATGGAAGTTTCAAATTACAAAACACATGTGTATATTTTGGATAGTTGAAATACATTTGGCATATGATCACATGTGATATAATGTCTTGTTTTTAAAACTCAAGTTATCAAATTTTTTTTGTTACATATAAAATGAATGTAGATGGAAATTTCAAATTACAAAACACACGTGTATATTTTGGATAGTTGAACTACATTTGGCAGGCGATCACATGTTGTGATATAATGGTTTTTTTTAACTCAAGTTATAAAATTTTATTTAAGTTAAATATAAAATGAAAATAGATGGAAATTTCAAATTACAACACACATGTATATTTTGGATAGTTGAACTACATTTGGCATGTGCTCACATGTTACGATATAATGTTTTGTTTTTAAAACTCAAGTAGTCAATTTTTTTTTGTTAAATATAAAATGAATCTAGATGGAAATTTCAAATTACAAAACACATGTGTATATTTTTGATAGTTGAACTACATTTGGCATGTGATCACATGTTGTGATATAACGTTTTGTTTTTAAAACTCAAGTTCTCATTTTATTTGTTAAATATAAAATGAATCTGGATAGAAATTTCAAATTATATTTAAAACACATACATTGGTACATGTTATGCATTTAAACATGTGTGTGAATGTTATATAATTTTAAAATACATATGATATTTAGGTGATATTTAAGTACATTTCGCATGATCATACATGCCATTTAAAACAATCTTAGATGGCTTTACATATTTAGGTTCATGAATATATGTACATAAAAATAATTGAAGTACATGTTTGAATATATGTAAAAATGATTGAAATACAATACATATATCGATGTATATATCTAAAAACAATCATAAAATTCTAGGTGTTCATAGATGTGTCAAACGATCAGAAAATTTTGAAATTGCATTAAAACATATATCCAGTACACAAAATTTTTCATTAATGTACATAGAAAAGCTACTTTCAGTTGATAGTAAACTGGAAATTACAAAATGTACAAACTACAAATTTTGCATTCAAGAATGAATATTATAGTTTGTTTAATAGATACATCTAATTTACAAAATCGTGCTTGAAATAAAATTTTCATTATATAACCTATGCTAGATACATAGATATGTACATTTTGCAATAATGACATTATGACAAAATGTACCAGAGAATGTATGAAATCATTTGAGACGAGATAATCTACATGTGTATGTGTACACATATGTATAAATTACTCGTGTGCATGTACCAAAACAACTTACATGTGAAAACACTTGTACACATAACATAAAATATACCTATTATAATAAAATTGTAAAACTTAAGAATGAAAAAAAAAGGCTAGTTTAAATTTTAGCTGAGTTTTAGAAGTTCTAAAAGATAAATGAAAATAGAAGAAATTTTTGGGTAGTTCAATCAAAACAATTCTAATGGAATGCCATCTTCAATGATTCATTCATGATCGAATTTTGACATTTTCCATTTCTTAATTTTCAAAATTTTATTTGATTTAACTTCTATCAACTTTATGCGTGTTGCACACACCAAGTGACTATATTGACAACTTATGACATCAGGTTTATAGTCTTGAAAGTAAAAAAATCTCGACTTTGATGAGTTTATTGGAAAAAATAACCATTCTGCATAATAGACCCTCTGTCATATATAAACCCGTTATCATCATAGTTTTCCAATAATTTCATCTTTTGTTCAGTGGAACACATCAAATAATACTTCACATTTTCATCATTGGTACTAGGTGCAACTACAAAAAAAACATCTTCTGCATAATAAAACAAACTTACATTTAAATTTAGATCATAATTAACATGAAAAATAAACTTTCAAATTAACATGTGTACTTTATTTTATTATCTATTTCTATATCTCTATCATTTGAAAGAAATTGAAATGTTACCTTCTCTAACAAGATCAGAAACTCGATCACCTTCGGATGATATTGTAGTCCCCTCTGATTGCATTTCTTCAAAGTTTGCAACATATGTTTTCCCCTTTGTATTTTGTTATGTATGTTTTCAATTTTTTACATACATTTTGTTTTCACAAACAACATTGGATTATGTGTTGTCTATGAAAACATGAAAAAACAAGAATATTTTATTTTATCCAATGAAAAAACATTTTTGTACAACTTTGTTTTAATTGAATGCAATCGATCTATCCACATATTGGACCCTAATATGCCAAAAAAACTTATATGGAAAATTCAAACAAGAATATATTTATATTTTATTCAAAATACCATCAAAGATAATCATTTTGATAAACAATGTTTAAAATTAGAAATCCAATAAAATTTAAATCATGTACCTTCATACTTCCCTTGATCGGTTAGTTCATGGCTTAGTGCAGCGATGTACAATTGAATAACTTGTTCAACTGAGACAAATCGGTTTTCAAAGTGGTCCATTTGATATCTTCGAAGTGCTTATTTTATACATGCCCCTACACCGTCATGTTCTCCTTTTCCATGACCAATCTCAAAGAAATTCGAACAATGTTTAATACAGGTTTTCATATGAAGACAACACAACCAAAATAATGACCCTGAAGATTTGAATTGACCTGTGCATCCATCTCACCATATCCAATGTTCGTTGAATTTTATTTCACGACTTTTCAAGGAGTCATAAATCTTTCCAAAATAATGTTGTACAAAATATGTATCATGTGTATGAATGTCACTGATATAAAAGTGATATTATTTAATAACTTTTCGATTTTCACTGGTGCTTTCTATATGATGAACATTTTGTTTAGCATGTCTATATAGAATATGGACAAGCATGGAGACTTGGTCATAATGATATTTTTCACTTTGTATTTTTTTTTGTGGAATAAATGTGTAGTTTTCTACAAAATCAACTATTGACAAAATGGTCCCTAGTGGAAAAATTCTCGGGATTTTTTGAATTGTAAGTCCTACCATCGAACTCTATGGGAATGGTTGGTGTATTTATAAATTTATGCCTCAAAATTTCTCAAAAACTCTATCACAAAAATTTCTTCTTCTTTTAAATCAATTCTTTTTGGACTTGTAGTACTACTTGAACTAATTGATGTATGAATATATTCATATCTCTTCCATTTCAATTTTATGTTAGAAAATGATTGATCATTTATATCAATACAATATTTTTTTTGAAATTTAGTCAAATATCCACAATCATCACATTTTTTACCGCCAACATATTCTTTTGGTAAAATAATTCATGGCTTTCTCTTCCACATTGAATTTGAGATATGAGATCATGGATAGTATAAGGAGGAGGTGAATCTTTCCAAAATGTTTTACCAAAATTAAGGAATGTGTCATATAACTAAAAATCCACATGATAACAAAAACAAGTGTCATGTACAACGTTAGGTTTAACATAGCATGGTTTTTGTTGAACAAAAGGATTGATTGAGACATTAATTTCACTATACTCTTCTATGAACTTGTTGAATAACTCTATTTGAGTGGTATCCAATAAATGTTTTTCATGTTCTTCGTATCGATTTCATGTTATTCTTCTTCGCATCACAACCCTTTCTTTTGGTGAAACACATGAATTTTTCATCCAATATTCATATATTAATTTTTTAACACCTTCTCCAAGACACTATTTGTATGGTTGCCTACATATAGTTGTCCAACAAGGAAGTTCACCATTTACATCTATTTGCAATCGAAATTTATGATGTTTGTGCCAAGTTTTTCATGAGGTTCCTAATGCTTGTTCCATAGATTTTACGGAGTGATTCTCTTTAGTACTTGATGAAACGACTTCCATTTGTATTGCTCTAAATGCATCTAAAGCACTTTTATTTTTAGATCTTCCAATTGACTTTAGAGCACTATTTATATTTGTATCACATTTTCCTTCATTTTTTATCTTTTGTTGATTTTTGAATACCCAATAAAGTCATATCTTCTTTTAATTTCTTTGATTTTAAGAGACTTTTCAACATTTTGGCTTGAACTGCCACAATTTTGTCTTTTAAGAATGAATCAATAATGTGCTTAACATGATATCGTATAACATGGTCAACTTTTTTATCCCCATATGTGTGAGTATCAACATTTTCTAACATCTCATCATCGATATTGATTTCATCTGTACATATTAGAAGTAAATGTACATAATGAGTTTACATATTCAATAAATAATTAAATTAATAAATATGTATAATTTCAATAATATACATTCAACATATATATACATACCTGCTCATTCAATTCCTTCACTTGAATTTCTTTCAACATTTGCAACATCTTCAATCATTAGCTCAATATCTCTTTCACTTTCTCTTTCAAAATTTTCTAACTCATCATCAATGTTTTGAGGAATATCTCTCTCTGTTTACATTGCAAAATATTTTTCAAATTAGTTCATCAAATAAAAATTAAGTTTCACAATACATTAGTAAAATTTTAAATATCAAATTTATAATATTTACATTTGCATACCTGCTTCAACTTCTAGTTGAGGTTGATTTTCTTTTTAAATATTTGAGCGTTATTCTCTCTTTTTTTTGCGATATTTTCTCCCATATTCTCTACGTTCCACAGGGTCCCATGGTCGTTCATATTTTCTCCTGCAATTCCTTCGATTTCCGATGACAATTTAGTATGAAGCTCAAAAAATCACTACATCAAAATTTAGACAAAAGATCGATTAAAAAAAACATCACAAAAGATTTAATTTAAATTAAAAAAAAAAAAAAACTCATTTCAAAATTTGTTAACAAAAGACATACTTCAACCCAAAACACTTACTCTAAAAATTCCACCAAAAAAATATCTTTTAAAATGAAATGAAGCTCAGAATATTTCCTTCCAAGTCCTACAAAAAAAATTCATTAAAAAAGTTAGATAGAAACTCACTTTAAAAAATATTTATAAAAGACTTAATTCAACCCAAAACACTTACTCTAAAAAAATGTCACTTTAAAAAATACCTCCAAAAAATTTCCTTTGAATATTAAGCACAAAAAGAGTCCTTTGAAAATTAGCCCCAAAAAATTCCTTTGAAAATTAAGCCAAAAAAAAACTCCTTTGCAAAATCAGCCCAAATGAAGAAATGTGCGAAAAGATGAGAAAATAATGATTCTATTTTTGGTTATTTATATAGCTGTGAAATGTTTATTTGGAGGGGCTTCATTCATGAGACCAACATATTTGTCAGGGGAACCTGTGAATACCTCTGCTGCGAAAAAGGTTTGTGATAGGAAACGTTCAATTTGTCTTGCTCTTGCCACGATTAAAGTGAAAATTGGCACATACAATACGTCCAGTGGCTTCTTGGGGATTTTCATAACCATGTTGTGCAAAAATGGGATATGCATTCGAAATGTTGAATTTTCCGGCTGACGTAATTTGCGAGCAAACGTTCGATCGAAATTATGTAAAATGTTTGGCCGGACTTATGTAAAAGGTTCAGCCGAACTTTTGTGTCGTTGGAACTAATGGGCGAACACAACAAAAAACAATTCAACCGAACTATTTTACAAGTCTGGTTGAACTAACATGTCTGCAACTGCACAAAAACTCAGCTCTGAAAACATTTCTTCAACTTTGGAATGATTAAAATCCATCAAACATTTTGAATTAAATGTCGTAACCAAGACAAGCATTTGCATAATTCAATCTACTTTCAGGAAATATAGATTTTATGGAATTTCATAGATATTTACTAATTTTAATTAATTTTGCAATAAAATGGGTGCAAAAAATTTCTAAAGGTCATTATGATTCAGTGAAATCAAAATTATGTATCTTCCAAAATACAACGTAAAAAAAATTGAAAAATTTATGTTGCATTACATTGGTCCATCATCTGTAATGGGCAGTTTTTTTATTTTTAGTTTATAACTAATATGTTGAGAAAATTTGCACGAGCCAAAACATATTCAAAATATGTAGTTTTTTCATATTGGATCTGTTCAAAAAATTATAGTAATTATGATATGCATCAGTTGGTTTTGTAAATATAACGATACCGAAGTAGACTCTGTCTGGATTGTTGTAACACATTTTTTTCTCAAAAACACAAAATTTTCGAAGAATACACCAATGCGTTCGAACATGATTTTTTATGAATCCTTTGATTGTTAATGAACACACACTCAAAGAAATGTTAAGTTTACATATCAAATATGAATAAAAAAATTCCAAAAAATAAGTAATAGAAAGCTCATAAAATTTTTGACAAGTTTTATTTTTATCGTAAAATGAAATTCTAAACAGAAAAATCATTTTGGCTTGCAGAAATTTGAAAAAATGAAATTCTAAACAGAAAAATCGTTTTGGATTGCATAATTTGAAAAACAGAAAAAAAAAGAAAGAAGAAGAGGAAGAAGAAGAAGAATAAAGTGTAACCCAACTTCACATTTTCACCCAACATTAAGAAGTTATTAACCCCGACTCCCAACGAATTTCCGTTAATATCATTGTTTAATTTTTTTTATTTTTATTTTTAAGGTCGTGACCAAGTTAGATTCCAAATTAGTGTATGAATCTCCTTGTTTGTGGAACAAGAGACCCACCTCCCCTAAAAAAATTGACTACTAAATCTATGAAGACATACATACTTCACCCTTTTGGATTTGAACTGATGACCTTTTATAAAAAAACACACTCAAAAATTAAAAATATTTAAAATTATTATAATCAATATCATTTTTTAAAATATATATATATTTTTATTAAGAATGAACCACCTACAACTATTTGGATGATGGAATCTTGCAAGAGTAAGTGCCATAAGGGTTCTCTCGATGGAATGTTTCCAACTAAATTAAATTTTCTTTCCAATATTGCAGATAGACCTTGGTAATGTTAGGAATGTTTTTTCTCTTTTGGCATACTATAGTGTAATTTCTTTATTTGAGAATTTATTTAAACTTATTGATATGTTTTCCAAGAAGAAGAAGAATATCTCTTGGGTCATCAAAATAGAATATAGAAAATAAATAAATAATAAATCGTTAAACGAAAATGCGATGATTGTTTATAAATATTAATTAGGGTTGGAATTTTATCAATAATAAGTTGTTTGAAATTTTATTATCTCATTGAATTTAAATTTTTATCAATTTATTATAATTATTATTTTTTATTATTTTAATTAATTTATATTTGATCACCATTAATGTATAAAATACCCTAATTTCAATTTTCAGAGAAAAAACATCAAACTAAATATCTTGCTATTCAATCATAATTAATCTCATGACAATCCATTGTCATGCTAACAATCTTTCCAAATGTGGTTGGGTACAATTCTATTTTCTACAGAGTGAAAAAAATCTTCAACTCCTTTGAAAAAAACAAATGAAAAGACTTTAGAAACCCGAAATTCCAACAAATCATGCAACGACTAGATAGATAATTTAATGTCACTATGTACTCATATATTTCATGCAAATATATGACACAATGGGTATAAGAAATTTCACACGTATGTATTTTGGAATACTTTTAATCATCATGTTCCCTTATAATAAGTAGGTATTTTCGAAAAAATTTAAACATTTAGTCATCACGTTCCATTTTAATATGAAATATTCACTTGTTTATAAATATTGTTAATGGTCCAACATCATAATTGTTTACAAATATTTTATACTAAGATGCAAATGCTGAAAAAAGAAGAAGCAAATGCCGAAAAATAATAATTTCCATGTGACAACGAAGGATTAGAGCACCTTGCAACTTGTGCATTTGATAGTTGGGTTCCTATTAGTCAGATCCATCATAGTTAGGTTTTTAGAGAAGTGAGGAGCAATCAAAATCATTGTAAGGTAATAGCTATCAGGTGTTGATCCCGATTTCATTGTTGGGTCTTGTTGGTAGTAGAGGAAACTAACATAATATTGGTGTAGAGGATACATGTCTCACTCTCGATCTATTTAGACTACTGAAGGAAGCTTGTGTAGTAGGACCGACCCTTAGTTGAATAGGATCTTTGACATCCCATGAATTCGGGATTAAGGCAATTTTGAGATCTAAAATGCATCTCGTAAAGAAATTATTAAATAATAGTGGAAATAATAAAATAAGATTAGATTACATCATAAAATTTTAGTGGAAGAAAAAAGGAAAAAACCTATTTTTTCAACTCGTATTTTCAACTTATCTCCCTATGATTTTACACAAATTTTGAGTGTTTCTTAGTGAAAACACTCATTGGATACAAAATTTGATTCCTCATTCAAAGAGTTTTCATGTTGCATACTTTCGATGGACCCTACTACACGAAAAATGAGAAGTGATCACATTTTTCATGTATTTCTCATTTTTCGTGTAGTAGGGTCCATCGAAAGTATGCAACATGGGTAATCCTTGGTTGGGGAATTATATTTTTCATCCACGAGTACTCCTACTCGAAATTTGAGTAAAACCTTTAGGAGATAATTTGAAAATACAAGTTGAAAAAATAGATTATTATTTTATTATTTTTTAATATTTTTACTTTTTACCCCAAAAAATGGTGAATCATCATCTTGAATCCTATTGGTTCTCATAAAGTTTATTTTAATTGTACATTTTTCTTAGGAGGCCCATTTTAGATCTTAAAATGTATCTAATGATAACATTTACTCCTGACACATAAATGCTTAGGGTTGTAAACTACAAATATCTATTTTATTTTCTGAAAATGTATTTTTTTATTTTATTTTATTTTTTTATTTTTTTTTCCGGTCAACAAACAAGCATTATATTTAAGTATGAGGGGTTTCCACAGTGCATTATATTAGATATCATGTTTGGGATTCAACTGCATTAAGTAAGTTTTTCCTCTATGACCATTTCCATGAGAGGTAGTCGTAACTGACTAATTTCTCATGATTTTTGAATAATCCACTTAGCACTCATTGGATCGAGTGATGCTCACAGGGGTGAAGAAGTGGGATTGAAACTAGTGAAATGAATCACATAGCATCCATAATCACTTCCGGGGCTTGCGCCCGGTAACCACGACTTCCTTGGAGGTCACCCATCCCAAAACGACTTTGGCTCAAGCATGCTTAACTGTGGAGTTTCCCCACAATCAAGGCCACTTAGCATTATATTATCAAAAGGAAATTAAGTACAAAAATCATCTCCCAAGGCCCTTTCTTCTCATGTGATATAGATTTAAAAAGCATAGGGACTGGAGAAAAATTGTTACACTCAGTATAAGAGTTTATTTTTTCTAGGTCTATTGGCCATACCATACATTGTAATGTCTCTCAACCTACAATTTTTTTTTTTTTTTCAATTTAAATTTCTAACTTCAATCTGAGCTTATTAATATCTAACTATACTTCATTTTTTTTCTTAAACAAATCTCAGTTTAATTTAATTTATCTTTTTGTCTCTTAACTAATGTATACATTCCTCTATACACATTTGTTCTCCATACGTTAATGTCCATTTATCACTCGTAATTTCTCTACTCTTTATCCTTAAGCAACTTCTCTTTGTAATATACATTAATCTCATTTCTAAGATCCCACTTTACACATAAATCAATGTCAGTGGTTTTCATACCCATAAAAATTATTAAGTATAATCATTTTTATGCCATAATGGTGGATAACCCTATTACCATTATTCTACCTATATAATATGAATTTATCCCATTATATATTATGCATAAACTTTGTTATACCATCCATATTAGAATTCTAATTTAAATTCTAAGTGGTTTTTCCTACTTTCGATTATAATACTATATACATATCAACGTATTGAATTAGAATTCCATATATAGTATTTTTCGAAAGTAATTGTGCCTCGCATTACAATATGGATTTTTCGTTATTCCACCTAACCTTATCATAGTACTCGTCCATATTGGAAATGTGATTTTTCGTTTTAACTCAGATATGGTAAATATGTCAACTGACATATATTAAATTCAATCTTTCTCGGGTTTCTAAACCAGTACTTTTGCATTTAGATCTTTAACTCCGTTGAATCCTCGAGCCATGAGATTTAATATATTGTATAGTTTTATATATCGGTTATGATTTCATGGTTAATACGTCTCTCTGCAACCGTATGATTGACTTTAAATGTTATCGATTTGGCATCCCATTCTTGGTAAAACCATCGATCCATGGGTGGAATGATGGATTGCGGACAGGTGGACGATGGGATTTCCTTAGGGTTTATGACATTAAGTCGCTATAAGTGTTCAAGTTTTTTTTTGGTTTCATTTCCGCGACGTCTCCTCCAGGTCTCGGTTTTACTTTCTCATACCAAGAAGGAATGCTCTCTGGTTTTCAATTGCGAAATGCTACTCTCAGAATTTCCCTTTCAACCTTACTTACAGGTAATTTAATTTCTTAACCTCTCTGCATGCTCAATCTCTCTAAATGGTGGCTATGAAAATTATTTTTCATAGCTTAATCGTTCCATATATGCTCAGAGTTTCCCTTGGAATGTTCGTGCTTTGACTTTGTTAAAGAAATAACCAAATCTTAATGCAAATTTTATATTATTGCTCACAATATAATTTAATGTTGGAAATTCTTGCCATTATCGTGAATGCAATTTGGGGATTTTTATATGCCTCTGTTTCGATTTTATTTATAAATTTTCAGAGTAGTTTGATAATGCCATTTTATCCATTAGCAACGAATCAAAAACTTATAATTTATCTATTGATTTCTCCATTCGTGGATTTAGATAATTTTTTCTTTTTATCAGAGGGATTCTCTTTATCATTAGATTTATTAGCTCATTTTTAATTCATTCTATTGTTGACTGGCTATATACACTTTCAACTACTTGAGGAGAATTTGTTTTTCTTCCTCACCCGTAACCATTTCTTGAGCTTGTTCCGTCAATCATGGGAATGAAGTGATTTCTTATTGGAGAATATATTCTTCTCCATCCCGTTCTTAAGTGAGTATTTTCTGTTGTATATAAGTTATTTGATCTTTTAGGATTTAAATTTTATCTCTGCGTATTTTACGATTTCTTACTTCGTCGAATTGACATTTTATTGCAGGGTTATATTTATGTATGCCATAGTTTTGAAAGGTATGCACGTGTCCTTCATTTAGATCCTCTGTTCTTTCTTGCGGTAAAACCAGAGTCAGGGTTCGGCTTTTTAACTTTAACCAATGTGTTTTTATACATAGGTTGATTTCCCCCTGGTTCTCTCATTACCACATCACGATGGAAGAAATTTCCCATAATGTCTTTGGAGTTTTTGTTAGGGTTTTACCCCTACTCTTTCCAGATATAATCTATGAAATTTTCACTATATGTATAAAGTTGTATTTCAATTAAACTCTGTCTTTGTATTAACAGAGACCCCCTTTTTTATCTGTTCATTTCGTTCAGTTAAGAACTATTAACTGAGAATTTATATTTCTATACATATTTAATTGATTTATATTTTCTGTCTATTCACAGAATATTAATATATGTATATATGACAGTTAACCGTTAGTGTTCAAGTAGCTATAAAAAAAACGATTATTTCGTTTATGTGACATATATATATATATATATATATATATATATATACCTCTATCTTCACTTCATATGTTATTGGTTTATACATATGATTCATCTTATTATTAAACTAATTACTAATTATTTCCAAGATAGAAATTTAGTTAATAGCATCATACAGAAGTTTCATATACGTTTCTGTATATCAATTAACAAGGTTGAATAATTTAAATATTTTGTAGAAAAATGCTCTTCACGCAGAGCCATAACTTTTCTATTTTATTGTTATGGTTATAGATAAGATCAAGTGGTATAAATTCTGTATTAGAGCTTTATTTACTTCTCACCTTATTTTTGGAAAATAGAATTTATAACTTTTTCTTAACACATAACTTTATGTTTAATTCTGTTTCACCTGAATTTTATGTATAATTATAACACATATGAACAAATATATATTTCTATATCAGCATTAAAATATAGAATAGAATATCTGGATCTTAAGTTCTCCTTTGAATTTCTTTCTAGTTATATAATTTCTTCATAGCAAAAGTTTGAAAAATATTTCATATGAAATAGAAATTCAATTTATTTATCTAAAATTTTTTTGCTACTCTTAGAATTATTTTAGTAGAGTTTAGCTTTCATGCTCATTCATTCTACCTTAATTAATCAGATATCAATTTCCTAATTTAATTATATCTGCATGTAACTCAATCATTCAGAAGCAGATTAAAGTTAATTAAATACTCATAGTCTATGGAAGTGTCATATCTTCATATTTAAACCACTAATGGTTTAGAGATTCTGCTATATATTTTCCATAGATTCTTATTCCCATAACTATGCATAACTTAGAGGATTAGTTTCTTCTAAACAATTCTGTTAAATTAAGGAATAATAAATCTCAGAAAACTTAATTCAAAATAAAAACTACAACATTTGTCAATATTGTACAAAAACATATATTTTAACCATTCATAAAAATTAGTGTGCATACGACTTCTTCCGATGACCGGTCCTTCCAACCTTAGAGTTCTTCTGTCTCCAGAACTCACCCCCGAGCTGAGATCCCTCTCCAGAATAGACCAACCTCAATCTGTTCTGGAGTAGCTTATTTAAGCTATGCTCTCCCCAAATCCTATTTCCCATTCTACATCCAAAATTTCAGGATGCCTTTATTCCTGTTTGCTTAGGCTTCCCTTATTTAGGGACTTTAAAGCTATTTTCTGTTTTTTCCAGATTTTTACCTCTTCCCAGCTACTTTCCTCATCATTGGGGAATTTAGATTTTTCCTCAAAAATCTAAATTAGAAATAATTCCTTTGAAGGCTTTTTGAAAGGTTTTTGGAGAAAGTCTTAACCTTTTTCCATAACCTCATGGATCAGGCTTGGGATCTCCAAATCTCATCTGGTCATAGTGCACACAATAATATTCCTTTTTATTTTTCATTAATATTTAATTAAATCCACACAATAATTCTCCATTGGGGTCCACTCCCCTTTGGATTTATGTTCAACTGTCTAACTTGAAAAGCATAGAAACTAGGGGTGTTACATATTCGCCCTCTGAAAACCAACACCGTCCTCGGTATTAACAGCTAACTACTAGAGTTTATTTTGAAAATAGAAATGGATATTTTTCCATCATATCAGCTTCTCTTTCTCATATAGCTTCTTCAACAGTAAATTTCTTCCATTGCACCTTTACTCTAGCTATTGTTCAATTTCGCAATTGAATTTCTTCCCGTTTCAAGATTTGAAGCAGTTCTAGAAGGAACCCCCCTTCTGGTTCCACCTGGATCACATTCCAATCCACAATGTGAGAAGCATCATGAAAAAATATATATTTTTTTCAATAAAGAGACATGAAACACATCATGAACCTCAATATGTAGGAGTAAGGCCAGTTTATAAGTCACTGGTCCCATCTTTTCTAGAACTTCAAAGAGTCCACCGTATCAAGGAGCTGATTTTTATACAACTACCAGTATGCAAAGTGTTCTTTTTTGTTTCAATACACCAATAGACCTGATCACCCAACTCTCTTCTTGTCGGCATATCTTTCAAAATTTGATTTGCCCTTCTACTTCATTGTAAGAAGGCTATTTGAACGAACCCTTTTTTTTTCTTTCTCTCTGTCCACAATTCATACCAATTTATGTAAGTAATATCATATACATATATTGATAATCACAAATACATTCTAAAATTTAATAATTTCAATAAATTCAGTTGTTAGCCCAAACCGTTCAAGTTGATAGTAGTTTTAGTGCCCTTTTTGCACAACTACTTATCATTCCTTATCTTTCGGTGAGATTCCCTTCTCTCACAAACTTAGTCTAGTTTGGCTTTTCTTGATTTTCCAAGTGATTTATCTACCCTTATTGTCACCATTTGCTCCTTGTTTCTGGAATGGAAAATTTTCTGTTACACACTTGGCTAAACAAATTTACAACTTTCCATTAGTATTTATGAATGAAAGAAAACAAACTATATCATATGTAGGGTTATACTTACCCTTTCTCAGCTCGTAGCTATACTACCAGTACTTTCGCATTATTTTCTTTTGTTAGCCAATCAATTTAATTTGTAATAACCAAGCTCATTAGTAAGGTTTATGATTCAATTCCATTTTTCCATCATCTTACTATTTATTTTCTGAATTATTCATAGTATATCAGATCTTTGTCTGATACTAGGGTTCATTTTTTTGAACTTAACTCGAATCCTTTGTCTGTTTGAATAATATATATATATATATATATATATATATATATATATATATATTGCTAGTAAGTTCTTTCTCATTTGAGGCATTTCTTTAGAAATTTGTAAAGGTAATTTAATACCTTATTACTTGAGCATTACTCAGATTGTTGAGATGTTCCAACCATCCCAACATTTTTTTTTTCTTGGATTACAAAGGAAATATATCCATACTGCAAAAAATTTTACTCTTATTGCGCTTTACTATTGACCCTCTAGGCTTATACCCATTTATATCCCACTTCTTTATATTATGATTTATTTGATTGGTAAAACAAGACCAATTGTCCTAAAAAAATCAATTCCAGTTTTTTTTTTTTTTTTTTTTTTAGCACTTTATGCTTTTCTTTGGGGTTCCATCTCTCCCCTTTGAACCAACATGACCAGAATCTATTTAGTCTTACATAGATTGCATAGATTTTAAATCAGTAGTACCTCTTTTGACTTCTATTTTAACTCCCACCAATTTATCATATAACACTAGCTTAACTAACTTCCTTATTTGGAACTAATTCTGGAATTTCCATCCATAACTATCCTCTTACCCTCCTTGGTTTAGGAATTTTTTTTTTTTTTTTTTTGGCAGTTATGTACAACTTTATGTTTCATTATTCCATTCTTGGAACTTTGAGAGGTTTGTGGTTCTTCCACCCTACACCATTCATTGTTTCGTTTTTTTTTTTTACTTGGTTGAAGGAAGTTTTCCTCAACTTTATCCACTAGCTTTAAAAAAAATTTGTGAAAATGTTTTGACCTAATGGGTTTCCTCCACACATGTTGATTTGATGGGTTTTCTTCACACCCCAATTCTAAATACAGCTCAACCTCCTTTCTCTAGGTTTGCAGCTGTCAGATGTAACACTATTATACTAAATTCAAAAATTTAATAATCAGGGAAATTAGATTTTATAATAGCAAGATTTTATGGGTGTGAGTACCCATAATTCAATACTTTCTATTTGATAGTGCACCCGATGTAGTTTCTTTATTTACAATTCTTCTGCATACAAAATTTTTAAATCAAGTCATTTCTCTGTGACTTTTTCATTTTATCATCTTCCTACACAATTGAACCCCAAAATTTTGTATGTGTATATATCAATCACTTAATTCTCTTCCCCGCCTACACTGCATTCCCATTGTACATTCATTTCTCATCCTTAATGGATGTAGAACTTGATTTGACACTTCTAAAATTATATTGGTATGCTTGATTGGTTCATTAGAAGTTAAAACTCCTTCTTCCATAAGTTATAAGTTCAATAATCCCTTTGATTGTATTTATAGTATTAATTCTGATGGTTTATTGTTCTGACTATATATGTATATATATATAGGCATATTTTTCCATCCAAATTTCCGATACTTCTAACTTACATACATGATTTAATTTAAAACTGTAATTCTTGCATTGCTTCAATTATAATTACTACTTTTGCTTCAACTACTATCCTTTCATTTCACATAAAAGAGGATATGTTAATATACCCCATAAATGTATAGCTTATTTTTCAATCTGTCCTGGATTGAAATGCTCCACTGTAACTATTAGTTATTTCACTATAATATATTCATTATTATATATTTCCAATTATTCCCCTAGTATGCCACTGGTGATATTACGAATTTATTTTTTTCTTTTCCAAATAGAATAGAATTTTTCAGTACATGCTAATATAGACCTGGTCTCTAATGTAGATAGAGATTATTTTTTCTCTGTTTCCCCATACTTTCTTTTAACCATGTCTCTTATTCATGGTTTGCACTTTCTTTTAACTAATTAAAGGCCGATGGAATCTAACCCAGCTTTTCATTTATTTTTATGATTTTATCTAATTGGATTTGAATTTCTGCTCCTACCCCATAATAAACGTTGCATCTCAAGTTGTATATTTGGGATTGGGACTTGGCCTTTCTCTAGTTCGAGTTATTTCATTCTGTTTGTATCATAGTTTTGGTTAACAAGACCGTAGGTACTACTTTTCTCCTATGGATTTATGAAAGAACATATCATATTACTATTTTTACTTTCGCTCCACTTGAATTTTCATCTGATAATAGTTCTATTATCATTTTCTCAGAAAATATTTTAACCCATATCAGTTATAGATTTCTTTCATGCAAACCCAAGGTAATACAGTCTAACAACGTTAGCATAATTTTATTAATTTCATGTAACTGGTTTATGAGCTTTTGTTACACAGTTGTATACAACTTCTTTACTTCATTTTTCTTCTTTTATAATGGTCTATCAGCCGAGCATATGATTTGCATCGCTCTATGAGGTATGAAATTAATTTTCAAAGTGATGTTTATTCTTTAAAATTCTCAAGATTCCGATGTTCTTTTAATCTTTTCTGCTTGCAAGTAATCTCACTATCAGTTGTAGATACCCCCGATTACTTCTTAATACACGAAATCAATTTATAACTTCCATTTCTCACCTATGCAGGTCTGAAAACTATTTTTCTTCGTTGTCTTTAGCCTTAATTGGAAACGACCTACATTTACTTTTGTAATATCTTATGATTTTCCCACTTTCTGTTAACCATTAATATTCCATTAAATATTTTGACACCTATAAACTGAACATTATTATCACAGAAGGCTAACTCATATTCAATCGTTACCTTAACTTTAGCGCTACTAAGATTGGTATATGAGTAAGTACGAAACAAGTTTGTCTTTCTTCTCACTGGTGAAAAATAACCCCTTCTCATCAGTCCTCATTCACAGGTCTATACTGCGGTACTGTTTCTATACAATTTTTTTTTTATTAGTAAAATTTAAATTTCATACGGCAACATACCATTTTTGTATGGTTACATAGTTTGTCCAGTGTTTTAACCCTGCTCTGATTTTATATATGCTAGCCTGTCATTGTGGCTTTCAAGCTATGCCATTTCTCGTCGCATTCTAAGAAACATAGCTTTCCATGGAGCATTTGGATCTGGCGTGTTTTCTCCTCCACCCAGATCCACCTACCACTTGTCCTCTTCAATCATGGTTCGTAGCTATATCCCTTAGTACTGTTAAATATATAGTAAACCAACATTGGTAAAATTTAAAATTCATAACAGTAGCATAACTTTTCTATGTGAGCACATAAGTTGCCCAGTGTTTCAACGATTGCTCTAATACCATTTGTAATGTTTCTCCACCTACAATTTATTTTTTATTTATTTATTTATTTAAATTTCTAACTTCAATTTGAGCTTATTAATATCTAACTATACTTCATTTTTTTTTCTTAAACAAATCTCAGTTTAATTTAATTTATATTTTTGTCTCTTAACTAATGTATACATTCCTCTATACACATTTGTTCTCCATATGTTAATGTCCATTTATCACTCGTAATTTCTCTACTCTTGATCCTTAAGTAGCTTCTCTTTGTAATATAAATTAATCTCATTTCTGAGATCCCACTTTACACATAATCAATGTTAGTGGTTACCATACCCATAAAAATTATTAAGTATAATCATGTTTATGCCATAATGGTGGATAACCCTATTACCATTATTCTACCTATATAATATGAATTTATCCCATTATATATTATGCATAAACTTTGTTATACCATCCATATTAGAATTCTAATTTAAATTCTAAGTGGTTTTTCCTACTTTCGATTATAATACTATATACATATCAACGGATTCAATTAGAATTCCATATATAGTATTTTTTGAAAGTAATTGTGCCTCGCATTACAATATGGATTTTTTGTTATTCCACCTAACCTTATCATAGTACTCGTCCATATTGGAAATGTGATTTTTTGTTTTAACTCAGATATGGTAAATATGTCAACTGACATATATTAAATTCAATCTTTCTCGGATTTCTAAACCAGTACTTTTGCATTTAGAGCTTTAACTCCGTTGAATCCTCAAGCCATGAGATTTAATATGTTGTATATTTTTATATATCGGTTATGATTTCATGGTTAATACGTCTCTTTGCAACTGTATGATTGACTTTAAATGTTATTAATTTGGCGTCCCATTCTTGGTAAAACCATCGATCCATGGGAGGAATGATGGATTGCGGACACGTGGACGATGTGATTTCCTTAGGGTTTATGACATTAAGTCGCTATAAGTGTTCAAGTTTTTTTTTTTTTTTTCATTTCCGCGACGTCTCCTCCAGTTCTCAGTTTTACTTTCTCATACCAAGAAGGAATGCTCTCTGGTTTTCAATGGCGAAATGCTACTCTCAGAATTGCCCTTTCAACCTTACTTATAGGTAATTTAATTTATTAAGCTCTCTGCATGCTCAATCGCTCTAAATGGTGGCTGTGAAAAATATTTTCATAGCTTAATCGTTCCATATATGCTCAGAGTTTCCCTTGGAATGTTCGTGCTTCGACTTTGTTAAATAAATAACGAAATATTAATGCAAAGTTTATATTATTGCTCGCAATACAATTTAATGTTGGAAACTATTTCCATTATCGTGAATGCTTGACAAGCTGACAACAAAACTAAATTCAAGCCCCCTAAGGAGAGCTGGCCTACTGGTGTAACTCTGTCAGCATTTGCCTGCAATTAACTCAATTCACCTCCACGTGTCTTTCCGCATAATTCCTTGTAATCTTATTTATCAATTTCAGAGAAATTGATAAATAACGCATTCAGCGACTTTAAAAAAAATCTAAATATCTCAGCCCTTATAACTACGCAATATCTCCAACACAGAATCGGCGCCAACTTTGGGAAACTTTAAATATGTTCCGAACTTTTATTCTATCACTGAACCTTATAAGTAAGGTTACAACCCGACACATTAAAATCAAATGCTTATAACAATTCTTAGGCTCCAGGCCCACCTTTGCAATCGACTGTTTAATAAAATGTACCCACGGTACCTTAGAATATCCTTCAAGCATCTTCCGAATACGATCACCGTTCACTTGTCAGTCTCCAGATCGAACGGTATGCCTCAATATTGCGCGGGCTCCGATGTCGATCGTTAGCGTGCGATGAGGGCACGAAGAGGCGGTTTTCGGGGTCCCACCTTTGCCACGTGTCGACCACTCAATGGAATCGCTCCCTATTGGAAAATACCGCTTACTCCGCAAAAGTGGTGCGATATGGGCAGTCTGGTTTCGCAAATCCACTTTTGAACAGTGCGTGACCATAGGTTTACGCTGAGTTTACACTATCCTTTCGATTCAGTCCAGTTCTCAACTCAGGGTCTAACCTCGGGCAGGATTTCTCGGTTACCAGCTGAACAAGTTTAATACCTCTGTATGCGGTTTCCTTCGCTACGACCAGAATCTACAGTTCTGTGGCAATGGTTTAAGATATCCTCTCGGCTTCTTACAAAATGTAATGCGACATTCCAAGGAGTCCACAATCGACCATAGGCAGGGATTAGGTAGATATTTACACAGCAATTCCCTTCATTGAATTAGACATAGGATGGAGGATTCAATATGCTCGAGACCAAAAAATTTACACAAATATTAATTCAAACACGCACCAATAGTCAATAAAATATTGTCTTTTATTCAACTACAGCAAAATCTTAACACACAAATCACTGTGAAAATCTCCTCCTCTATACATCTGAGGGGTACCAATTATATAGATTACAATGTGTCTCTTCGGCTCCTCGGTGAGGACCGTCTAAAAAATCAAAGGCCTAATTAAAATTTACTCAATTAACTGAAACATGACAGATGGACTGCACCTAACTATTCAACTTCTACTAATCCTAACTGATCTAAATGCAACAGGCAACTGAGATATTGACACCTAGCTGTTAAAGTTCAAATGATTTTGAACCCTCCTAGCCACAACATGTGGAAAAAACCTCCTACGTTGCTCTAGTGTCTAGTACTTTTTGCATCATTGGGATTTTATATTATGCCTCTGGCGATTTTATTTATAAATTTGTAGAGTAGTTTGATAACACCATTTCTCCATGACTAACAGATAGAAAACTTAGAATTTATCTATTGATTTCTCCATTCGTGGATTTAGATAAAAAAAAAAAAAAAATTATCGGAGGGATTCTCTTTATCATTAAATTTATTAGCTCTTTTAATTCATTCTATTGTTTCTAGCTATATACACTTTCAACGACCCGGGAGAATTTTCTTCCTCACTCGTAACCATTTCTTTGGAAAGCATTCTAAGTCGATCACTTGAAGATGAAGTGATTTCTTATTGGACTATATAGTGTTCTCCATCCCGCTTGTTGGGAAAGTGAGTATTTTCTGTTGTATATACGTTATTTAATCCTTTATGATTTAAATTTTATCTCTGCGTATTTTACGATTTCTTACTTCGTCGAATTGACATTTTATTGCAGGGTTATATTTATTTATGCCATCATTTTGAAAGGTATGCATGTGTCCTTCATTTAGATCCTCTGTTCTTTCTTGTGGTAAAACCAGAGTAAGGGTTCGGCTTTTTAACTTTAACCACTGTGTTTTTATACACAGGTTGATTTCTCCCTGGTTCTCTCATTACCACATCACGATGGCAGAAATTTCCCATAATGTCTTTGGGATTTTTGTTAGGGTTTTACCCCTACTCTTTCCAGATATACTCTATGACATTTTCACTATATGTATAAATTTGTATTTCAATTAAACTCTGTCTCTGTATTAACAGAGACCCCATTTTTTATCTGTTCATTTCGTTCAGTTAATAACTATTAACTGAAAATTTACATTTCTATACATATTTAATTGATTTATATTTTCTGTCTATTCACATAATATTAATATATGTATATATGACAGTTAACCGTTACTGTTCACGTAGCTATAAAAAAACGATTATTTCGTTTATGTGACATATGTATATATATACATACCTCTATCTTCACTTCATATGTTATTGGTTTATACATATGATTCATCTTATTATTAAAATCATTACTAATGATTTCCAAGATAGAAATTTAGTTAATAGCATCATACAGAAGTTTCATATACGTTTCTGTATATCAATTAACGAGGTTGAATAATTTAAATATTTTGTAGAAAAATGCTCTTCACGCAGAACCATAAATTTTCTGTTTTATTTTCATGGTTATAGATAAGATCAAGTGGTATAAATTCTATATTAGAGCTTTATTTACTTCTCAACTTATTTTTGGAAAATAGAATTTATAAATTTTTCTTAACACAGAACTTTATGTTTAATTCTGTTTCACCTGAATTTTATGTATAATTACAGCACATATGAACATATATATATTTCTATATCAGCATTAAAATATAGAATAGAATATCTGGATCTTAAGTTCTCCTTTGAATTTCTTTCTAGTTTTATAATTTCTTCATAACAAAAGTTTGAAAAATACTTCATATGAAATAGAAATTCAATTTATTTATCTAAAAGAATTTTATTACTCTTAGAATTATTTTAGTAGAGTTTAGCTTTCATGCTCATTCATTCTACCTTAATTAATCAGATATCAATTTCCTAATTTAATTATATCTGCATATAACTCAATCATTCAGAAGCAGATTAAATTTAATTAAATACTCATAGTCTATGGAAGTGTCATATCTTCATATTTAAACCACTAATGGTTTAGAGATTCTACTAGATATTTTCCATAGACTTTTATTCCTACAACTATGCATAACTTAGAGGATTATTTTCTTCTAAAAAATTCTGTTAAATGTAAGGAATAATAAATCTCAGAAAACTTAATTCAAAATAACAGCTACAACATCTATCAATATTGTACAACAGCATCTATTTTAACCATTCATAAAAATTAGTGTGCATGCCACTTCTTATGATGACCAGTCCTCCCAACCTTAGAGTTCTTCTGTCTCCAGAACTCACCCCCGAGCTGAGATCCCTCTCCAGAATAGAACAACCTCAATCTCTTCTGGAGTAGCTTATTTAGGCTATGCTCTCCCCAAAGCCTGTTTCCAATTCTGCATCCAGAATTTCAGGATGCTTTTATTCCTGTTTACCTAGGCTTCCCTTATTTAGGGACTTTATAGCTTCTTTTTGTTTTTTTCCAGCTTTTTACCTCTTCCCAACTACTTTCCTCATCATTGGGGAATTTAAATTTTTCCTCAAAAATCTAAATTAGAAATAATTCCTTTCAAGGCTTTTTGAAAGGTTTTTGGGGAAAGTCTTAACCTTTTTCCATAACCTCATGGATGAGGCTTGGGATCTCCAAATCTCATCTAGTCATAGTGCACACAATAATATTCCTTTTTATTTTTCATTAATATTTAATTAAATCCACACAATAATTCTCCATTGGGGTCCACTCCCTTTTGGATTTATGTTCAAGTGTCTAACTTGAAAAGCATAGAAACTAGGGGTGTTACATACATGTACCAAAATTCAGCCACGTATACAATAAGAAAAACCTATGAAGGAGGCGGATTGGGTGGAAAGACGAGAGGGGAAGCAAAGAGAGATGCATGATCATTTATATGGAAGTCAATGTGTTCAAGCCTCACCTCGAGAATGTGAAGGTGATCATTGGTGCGCTGATGGTTTCGACAGAGGCTTTCCAAATTGTCTAGGATTTATTTTTGGACGTGTTGCATATCATTAATATAAGCCACCAGTTTGTTTTAGTCCTCATAGTGTTGGTTCATCATGCTATCTATATTCAATTCGACATTGTGCAGTTGGTCTACTATCGTGTCCACGGTCACTAGAGCTACAAATTGTCCTAGAGAGTGAACAAGAGAAATGACCACATCCTCTTTCATGCCCCGACTGATTGCGTCATCATAGGGTGAGTGGTTTCCCTCGTTATGTTGGTTGACTTCAGGACGAAGAGCAGCACCCTCCCTGGCACGGACAACCCCTCTCGCGAGACAAGGATAGTTGCAGACAAATAAAGTCAAATAAGCGAACCTGGAATGCTTCCCATAGGTCGTGTAGTGTGACCTCCTATATAACATAGAAAAAAAAATATAACAAACAAAGAAAATACTAAACTATTTAACTGACTCCATTAGCCTAAGATTGGCGGCACGAGACCGCAGTCTCTAGAAATCCTCTATGCCACCCCAGAGCAAACTTGCGCGACTAGTTCCCCTCTTGTCGAGAGAAGCACAACCCATAAAGCTAGAGGGAAAACCAGAGACAATTATCACAATAAATTACCTTATAGTGCCGAAAGAACTCGCCCGAAGCTACTCGAGCCACGACACCAAACTCGAGACGAGCCACAGATAGAGGAACTAGTAGCGCGGTCCAGCACCCAATTCAACTCCATGGGTTGAGCTGGGCACACTAATAACAAACACAAAAGACCCTTGTGGAGAAACATAGCCTCAATCACCCACTACGTTCCAAGATCCCACGGGCCTCCCCAAGACAAGAGCTCACCTTGCTCCAAACTGTACTAAATCATGCCTCCCTCGCGTACCCAAAGCCAATACTGTTGCTAGGCAAACCACAATTCGAAATCCAAATGCTCTGCAGACCCCACGTCATCGCCCAACATAATAGACAAATAATCGTTCCAAAATGACAAGGGAATTTAACTACACAACCAGTGAGAGAAATGGCTACGCGCTGGATATTAATGATTTTGAAAACACTTTTTAAAAATAATAAAAATATCAATGATTATAATTACTTATAATTTCAATAATTAATTGTAAAGATAATAATAATTAAAAAAAATATTTTAAAACCAAATTTAAATTTAAAAAATTAGCAAACTAAACCTTTTGAGAATAATTATTATAGTTTTTATAAATACAATTATTTCTTCATTCTCAATTAAAAAACTACTAGGCCAACAATCTAAGATCCGGCCGGTTTAAAATAACAATCTAACCCTACACCATACCTTTCATTGGGCACCACAAATCCAACAACATAACCAGACTCGCGACGTTCCCTTCCAAAATGGATGACTGCTGTATGAGAAATTAGCTAGAAAATGACCAATTATAATAGCCTTATAATTTCATAAGTAATTTTTAACATCGTTTTGAAAAATAAGAATAAAAAGCTTTTTATTTTTTTATTATTATCATGAAAATAATATTAACAAAGGATGGTGCTCAGAAAACTTTTTTTAAATTGTTGTAATATAAATAACATAATATTAATTTTTTTATAAATATAATTATTTCTTCATTATCAATTATCAATTAAAAAACTACCGGGCCAATAATGCAATGCCAGAGTAAGGTTGGACTTGTGGAACAAAGCTAACAATAGTATAATCCGATTCTGGACCTTCCCTTTCTTCCACAAGTCAGAAATGGATGGCTCTTGTATGAAAATTAGCGAGAAAAGGACCAATTATAACATCCTTATAATTTCAACAATAACTTTTAACATCATTAAAAAAATAAGTAGAAAAAACTTTTTATCCTTTTTCATTTTTAATAAAGGATATTCTTAACTAATTTTTTTTTTATTTTGTAATGAATGAAGTGTTTTTAGTGTGATTTTTTGGAGTTTTCAGTATCGGAATTTCACGAATAAATTTAAGTTGAAATTTTGATTTATATATGGATTTAGCACTTTGAAAAATCTCTAAAAAATTTAGATTATGTAGATTTATCCATCAAACTTCTAATTTCAATAAATTCTTCCAAATTTTAGAAAAATTATACCAAAAAACTAAAAAAAAACTTCCCAAAAATCAGGCGAAAAACAACTCAGTAAAAAATATAATATTAAATTTTAAAATAATTATTAAATTTTTTATAAATATAATTATTTCTTCATTATCACTTAAAAGACTACCGGGCCGACAATGCAATGTCACGATGGGGTTACGCTGTTGGACTCTTGGAACAAAGCAAACAACAGCATAATGGGACCCGAGCTTCCTTTTTCGCACGAGTCCAAAATGTATGAATGCTATATCAAACCCTAAAACAAATATAATAAACCCATAATACAATAACCTGACCTTAGTAAAGTAGAATGACATCGTCCACACCAGCTAAACCACTAAATGAAAGACCCAATCTTTGCATGACCTATTCATGTCTTATCTTTGACATCAACACCATCCAACATATCGAAACGTGCAAATGATATTTGTTTCGTAAATACACAGACCTTTCCCTTGAAATTTAGTTATTTATTATAGTTAAATTTATTTTTAGTTAAAAAATATAATGTAAATAATAAAATATTCCTAATTTCTTAATAATAAAATCACAGAATTACAAAAGAATCACAATTTTTAATTTAATTATAAATTACACAGACATCTACGTATTTGTTCATATAGAATTACATTCACAATTTTCAATTTATTTTTAAAATTTTAGTTTCAAATTAACAGATCCACTCAGACATCTGTGTATTTGTTCATATAGATCACGCAGACATCGGTGTCTTTGTTCATATAGAATTACATCTTATATCTATAGATTAAATTTTTTTGTAGCTTTATGTCACGGGGAAGCAAGGTTGATTTGACATGTACCCACAATGGTATATTTCTTAGATACAGTCGAACAGTGGAATCCCACCTTTGTAGGACCCAAACTGAAATTTTATTAATGTACCACTTTATGCTTCAAGATGGCAATTTTCAATACAAAAACTCCGCTATCAATTCACTATTTATATTTAATAACAACGTGCATGAATTAAAGTAAATACCATCATTCACATAACCATGATTCATATATTAACTAGCATCCCCAAAAGCTGGGAAGTTGGGAAAGGAATGAGAATAGTTACAATATTTAAAGATGGGAGATTTTATTTTTTGAAAAAAAAATCTTCAAAAGCGATTTTTAGCACGTTAAATGTCAATGCACACAAAATGGAAAGATGTAGGAGTTGCAATATTTAAAGATTGGAGGATTTTTTTTTTTTTGAAAAAATAATCTTCAAAAGCGATTTTAGTGACGTTAAATGTCAACGCACACAAAATGGAAGGATGTAGGAGTTGCAATATTTAAAGATGAAAGGATTTATTTATTTTTGAAAAAATAATCTTCAAAGGGATTTTAGTGACGTTAAATGTTAATGCACACAAAATGGAAGAATGTGGGAGTTACAATATTTAAAGATGAGAGGATTTATTTTTTTGAAACAATAATCTTCAAAAGGGATTTCAGTGACCTTAAATGTTAATGCACACAAAATGGAAGGATGTAGGAGTTATTGAGTTACATTTTTTTTAAAAGTCAATTACAATTAGTTTTTGTAATGAATCTCTCAAGAATAATAAAATGGTGAGATATAAAGAAAAATCTCCAATAACTATTGGAGTACAAGGAAATAGAGCGTCATCATGTATTGTGATATTTTCATGGATCACTATTACAATTCAAACAGGGATACGAAATCATCAATTCCAACGAGCACCAAGCACCTTATGTGTCAACAAAGAAATTATTCAAAGACAAAAATATAAGTGTGCATTTTTAGGATGGGAATTTAACCTTGAACCTTGGTGGTGGTTTGATACTAAGAAATAAATGTGAAGGCCTCCACCTCAACTCTATCTCCAAAATCACAATTTTCGTATTCACCCTTGACCTTGGCCTGTTTCCCCTCAAGTTCATACCTTGGATAGATGTAAAACTGTAAATAACTAGATTGAGGATTGAAAATGTTGATTTTTATATTTATTTAAATGCGGATTCATGTTTTTCTATTAGTCACATGTGTGTTGTTTATGTTGATGCTACTTCAGTGGGTGGATTTTTCGATGATGTATTCTTACTTCCAACTTATAAATTGCAATCCCCAACCATGATGAATAAGTTTTAGATAGATAGTGCACATTGAATCCACATTAAATACTTGGATAAACATGTTGTCATTAAAATCCCTTTATTTGTTAAATATAACCCATCTAATTCATATATTTCCATTCAATGCTCCATGACATGCCAAACATAAAATGGCCATGAATATGAATGATTACATCAACATGCAAGTAAAGAACAAACTAGTGAAATAATATCAGTTATAGATGCTTTTTTATTCTAGTAAATGTTTGTTGAAATACCAAAGATTAAAAAAGAGAGGCAGATAACTTCCTTGCCTACAAAGACACACTATAGAGGGGTGCATAGGCATCCATACGGGGGATTGGTAACATATCTTCATCTTGAAAAGAAGCGTGGATATGGTTTGGAATGTTTGATACAATAGAATAATTGGCCTCGGTTTATGACAAAACTACTCTGAAGATGATGGGAGCGCGTACCTTTCTAAAAAAAAAATCAAATGGTCGCAGAGGCCCTCTCACAGGAACTCAAAACCATGTCATCCTCTTTGCCTTCAACTTCTTAACCCCTTAACAAGTCAAATAATGTTACATAAATTTATAAGAAGAGGCCCAATAGATTGGTTTTAGAAACATTTCAGCTATCTCGAAAACAAATTAATTTGCAAATGCGTAGATTGGATGGGTACATAATCAAAGTGTGATTTTTTTTTTGACCCATGACTGATAATAATATAGGTGGATGATTTGATATATGTCGGTTCGACACAAAGTGGGTTCCAAGTGGTTATGGATAGATGACGACACTTTGAATAAAATCACCCCCCTTATAAAATGCATTTAGAATAATTATTTCTTTTCATTTTATTTTATTGATGTTTTTTAAAAGCAATAATAAAATTTCCAACATGAAAATACATTTGTATATTTTATTTACAACAAATACTTTCATATAACTCCTATATAACATTTCTTACATTTTCTTTCCCAAAATTGAAATGGGAAGTGGTTGACCAACTTCGAGTGTGACATAAACATAACTCACCATTGTAAATAGATATCATGACATATCTTTGAAATATTTTCCTTATTTAAGTAAAAAAATTCTTACTTTATAAAATGAAAAAAGCATAATTATAGGAATAATTTGAACTACATATAACAAATGCACATATACAATTCCTTAATTTAAAATGTAATTTACACATTTAATGATGGGTGAAATGTTTAATCCTGATGTTTTAAGAAGTATTTTCTTTACTTTCTTGAATTAATTAAAGAAATGTTGGTGATATCAAATGGGAAAGGAAAAATGGCACAGTTCATTTGAAGTGCATATATATATGATCGAGAAAGCTAAAATCTAATTTATACAAAAATTAATAGATGAAATAAGGGTTCCTTCGTTCCGAAATGGGTTTGAAGTTAAACTTTTTCCACATATTTTAGTTTGTTATCTATTTATTGTCCTAGCAGAACATAGTACATATCTCACGAATTATAATATATCAAGTGCATGTTTTGAAAAATTGGTGGGACAAGTGACAAACTCTTAATGGATATGGACAAATGACGAAGGCATCAATAGAACCACTCGCTTAAAAAATGAATTATGTGTAATCAAACACCATATAACACTAAACATGTTTAAAATTGTTTTTTCTAGTTTAGGGAAATATCCAACTTATAGATCCTACAACAACATTCAATGTTGGATTCATTCCACCTCTTCTAACTCAAAACACCCACTAACATAAAGTGATTGAAGTTCTAACACCTACCCCAATCCTCGTATTCTCTTCAACCTCACATGCCCACTTGTGTTCATATACCTAAAGGATAACAATGATTCCATATGTGGAAACTCCTGTAATTTACTGACAACAAGAAATTTCCATCTTTTGAAGTTTTGAATAATACTTATCATATGATTTTTTGTCAAATTATCACAAACCATGAATGATAAATGTAAAAGTGTAGCTAGTAATATTAAAACCTTCTCCACATCATTACAATAAGAACTTGTAAGATCGTGGTTGAAGAAAACACCTCCAACAAATTATACCTTTGATATCCTTATCCATGTAACCTTGAATAGTTGAAGCCGTGGAAGTATGTAGTTGTGATTGGAACAATCCAAATCACTCAATGTTTCTCTTTCTCCTTTCACCTCCTGAAATGGAAGTTCGTGTATCAGTGGAAAATCAATTACCCTCAACTCAATCAACGGAGCCAATAGTCCAAGAGAAGGTGACAAACATTTCAATTCCTTACATTTACAAACCTGCAATTCCTTCAAGTTATTTAAGGCACTTAGAAAATACAACAAACATTTCAATTCCTTACATACATAAAGCTGCAATTTCTTCAAGTTTTTCAAGTTACATATGGCATTGTTTCTAGCAAAGGGCTTACATCCAGAACTTCCAAAATGCTCAACTCTCCAACTCCACTTGACAATTCTCATAAATTTGTACCTCTCATATGTAACATTTTAATCAACCTCTTATGTGCCACCTACAGAGGGAACACTTCAATTTTCCTACATTTGGAGAGCTTTGCATAATCACACATGCTTATATTTCCTAGTGTTTCTCTTGACATGGTTAAATTAGTGCAAGAATAAAAATCTAGATGTTGGAGTTTAATTAATTTACAAAAGGAATCTCGTAACCCTTCCAAATTGGGGCATTGAAAGAACTTGATCCATAGGAGGTTAGTTAAATTACAAAATATTATGGGAGTCTCTTCAAAGTTTGGAAATTATATAGTTGAATTTGTTGAAGTTTGATTAAATTACTGAACGAATTTGGAAAGCTCTCGAAATCTTGGCACATAATTAGTTGAATTTTTCCAATATGGTTTAACTTACCAAAGGAATTTGGAAGCCTCTTCAAATCTTGGAACAATCTATTGGAGATTGTTTAAATTACCAAAATAATATATGACAATGTATTCATTTTATTTCACTTTGTCAAGAAGATGTGTTGGATTTGGCTAATTTACCAAAGCACTCGGGAAATGACTTCATTTATGATCATTTTCTTAAGACCAATGCTCTTATCAACTACATAAGAGAAAATTCTTATGGAAATCTTGTCAGATTTATCTTGTCCTCCTCTAATAAATATTCAGTAACAGGACCAATCACGATATTTTGTTAGTGCTTCAACTTCTCTATAGACTTTGGAATTCTTGAGATGGCAGCTGCAATCCGCAACTCTTGCAACTTTGAAGGTGCCTACAAAATGTTCGATGGGAGTCCATTATAAGAAGCCGCTCTTTCGAGTGGTCTTCTTTCAAGACTTACATATTTGATGGAGCGATGAATGGTCTAATTTGGAAACATGTAAATGTTAGTTGCTTACATAGTTGTTACAAGATGGATTGCACGAATGTAAAGATTTGTCACAACCTTTTCCTTTTAGGATTTGTTTGTTGTTATAGGTTAGTAGTTCATTTTGATGGCATAAATAACACTAACTGAATCCAAAGGATAATCTGTGTGCTAATTAAATATTCAACCTGGTTGGATTTATTTATTATCTTTTGCATTTATTAAAATTTCAGTTTGGTGTAATAATTCCAAGTAGCATGGATATGCAAGCGAGAGAATATGAGGTATTATTTCCTAAAATACTGGAAATAGAAATCTAGTGTTGTGTTAAAAGAGGTAGATTCTCTTATATAGTTATTGTCATTAAAATTCATTGTAATTTATTCTATGAGGCATGGCATCATTCACCACAATGGGTTTCCAAAGTTTACAGTGGGATAATACTTTTAGAAACATTTAAATATGCGTGTGTGTGTGTGTGGGGTGATGGAATAACAATCTTCCCATATGTAGGATGTTATTATTATAATTGTGCCAGGATTTCTCTCCCTCCTCCAACTCCTTCTGTTGTTTCTCTTCTAACATGTGGATGGAAGATTCAACGTTGTTTGGAAGGAAGATTCAACGTTGGTTGGAACTGAAATTGAACCCTTGATCCACTAAAAAATCCTTGATGGTGATGGTGATGGTGATGGTTGTTTTAATATCTCCCCAATTTTTTGTGATGACTACAAGCCCTACTCCTTCCTTATATAACATCCAAGAAACAAAAATGAGAAAAACAAAATCCAAAACATGTTAAGATCCCATGGGTTCCCTGATCTGGAAATTCTTAGGGTCGTGTCACAAAATTTTTGGAAACATCGTGATGTTTTATAAAACCGCACATTTTTTTTTAAGGAAAAAAAAAACATAATAGATAACCTTCTCCTCGATGTGTATATCAATCTGTGTGACTATCCATTTTGAATTATCTTACTTGATTCCTTGCCAAAGTAAGATGAGACCTAGTGAAGTTGTTCACTCCATTCCTAAGCATATTAACAAACACTCAATCGTCAACTCTGTAAATGACATTTCACAAGGTAGGTACCACGTGGCTTTGTTGATATGTTGTCTACAAGCAACGAAGGGCGCAAGAGGAACATTCCCTTAAATTTTTATTTCATCATTCAAGTTATTAACAAACTCTATAACCTTAACAAATTGAGGTAGTTCCCCTCCTTAAATTTCTCTTTCATCATTTTTCATCATTCAAGTTATTAATAGTATTTATCATCTCAAAATATTGAGGTAATTGAGAAAATTTAAAATTAAAATGATTTGATTAATCTTAGACATATATATTTAAGATGATCACAAACTAGAATTAAGGACAATTGAGTGTTAAGATGGATCTAGGTTGGTTATAATGAATTGAGACCAAGGTTAGATTAAAGTCTAATATGAATCGTTAAGGTGGTCCAATCTTTCTTGTTATCGTAAAAGATATGAGGGATTTTTTTTTAATAATGTTTTATAATTTTTGGAAGCGTGTTGCATAGAGATGTTTGAGAGATTTTGACATTTATTGTGGTAATTTTTGATATCTCTTCGACGAAGGATTTTATTTTTGACTTTTTAATATTCCTCAATGCTTTGGTATTAGTCTCGCTTCATCATCCAAACTCATTTTTTGTCGATTTTTTAATATGGTTATTTTGTTTGAACACACACACACACACACATATATATATTTCAATTCTACTAGTCCATCTTGTGTTTTCTTGATCATCTTGACTAATTTTTTTTCTTATTCATAAAATTGTTATACAAAATTTTGTTGGATGAAGTTATGGCCACATAAACAAAGTTTGGAAATTTGGGATACTTAAACATTCAGTCTCGTTTTTAAATTCTTCTTTGTTAGCCTTTAGCAGCTTGTGCTTCATTCTATGTTCCTTTAAGAGTGGCAAGCATTTTGTTGATATGTTGTATCTTTTGTTACATGAAGAGTGTCCCGAAATTGATATTTTATTTTCTGGTTATACTTGAGTAAAAAATAAGAATCCATCATACTCTCAATTCAACGTCAACAATACAGGAAAATGATTTCAGGTTCTGAGTTTTCTTCAGTCAATGAATAGGGATGATGAATAGAACAACTGAAGTGCAATATAGTTATTATTAGAGTTTAAATATTTATATAAATACATAAATTTCGTCACTTAATCATGAGTTGCAAGGAATTATGGCATTGGAGGCCTTCCTTGAGCTAAGCTTCATGCAACACGTAACCTAGTGATTATTTACTGCCATGGAGATGTCAAATCTTTGTAGCAAAAAACAAAACAATATTTTTGTTACGTGGTGTTGTAAACAAGATTATTTCCTAATAATATTGTTCCGAGGTGCATCACCTTCTTTTTTTGAATCTCCTTCGAGTCAAGATGAAAATTCTTCTCGAGGGTCTGATCTCAACTTGATTAGTTTCCTTCAAATTCTGAAGGGAGAGAAGAAATTTCAAAGAGTTTGGCTTGAATTTGAATGGTGCTTATACATTAGTACGACATTTGCATTATTTATATATTTCGATATAATAGTTCCATGTGTAAGACTTCATTTCCCTCGGAAACATTTTTGTTATTGTGAGCGGGCTTGCTAGGGACTTCGAGTTGGGGCCTTGAGGAAAATTTGAAACACACAGGATCTACTACTAGCTCTTCCATAATTTTATAGCAAACTTGAATATCTTGACAAGATTTTTACGAAAAAATGAACTGAATCAACCTGGGTAATAATGGAAATATCTATAATAAAAGGAAAATCACAGGAATGGAACAATTTTCTTGAAGGTTTAAATAATCAAGAAAATATTTGATTTTAGCATAATAATAACCTTGTCCACATAGATAAACTTGTAACTTGCTTAGTATTTTATTGTGCAAATATGGTTGTACATGGATTAATTCCTCCAATGCACAGTACAAAGATAACGTTGCTAGCAATGATGATCCATACACAACAAGAAAAACCTTCTTTTACCACCATAAGTTAGCACCACTTATGTTATGTGGTGCTAATGTGATGTAAATGTTTATGTATCATATTAAAAATGAAGTATATCACCATATTTGATGGACAAGCTTGCACTATCCTTACTATGTCGTGTTAAACTAGAATAAATTTTTATTGATATTATTGGAAGTGGAGTATATCACCATATATTTAAAGAACTGGTGTACGCTATATTGGAAAGTTCTATAAAGTAGGGTAGCTAACTTTGTGTTTGCCATGTTGACATGCACAAGTGGAGTTACTTATGTGAATTTCCACCATAAACATAGAAAATTACAAATATTTATTTTATGAATATATAAATTAGAACTAAAGTCACAAATATTTATTTGTTTTATTTGTTTGTGTTATGAAACCAACTCAAAAAATAGAAGAAAAGAGAGATCAATGCCTTAGAAATAAGCCACTTCGAGTGGGAAACCTCCAATACATTACATAAATGAACAATTCTTGGATGATACAAATGACAAAACCTCCTTCTATATATTGGAGTCCATGGGGTCATAATATAATCTTGACCGAACTAACAATAATAATGTAAAGGCACAATAATAACAATATTGGGGTTATAGGGGTACAACAATAACAATAAGGGGGTTAGACTATCAACAATAAGGGACTATACTAGTAATATAGGGACCTAACATGCCCCTCTCCATCAAAAATGTGTTTTCCTCAATGCTTGAGTAACTACGGATGCTTCTGTATAAAATTCTCATCCTCCCATGTCGAATCTTTAGTGGGTAAGTTCTTCCATTTGATGAGAGACTCGGAAATTGATCGATTTCATAGCTGTCAAGTTCTTGTTTCCGTGACTGCTTCATGTTCCAATATGATTTTTCCTTCCTCATGAAGTTCTGGAAATATTGTTTGAGATGGAAGTTTGTCCCATATAAGCTTCTTTAAGAATGAAACATGGAAAACTAGATGCACTCACGAAGAAGTAGGAAGCTCCAATTTGTATGCCATAGTACCAATATAATGCAACACCTTGTAAGGACCATAGTAATTGAGTGATAATTTATTATCATTCTTATCTTTCTTAAGGGAAATTTGTTTGTATGTCTGTAGCCATATCTCTAGCATAGATATAAATAGAAGTTTTTCATTTTCATATCCATGGTCTCAAACAATGAGAGAGAAAAAAACATTTTATATTCAACATGTAAAATACAAATTAGCCATAAAAATTTCCCATTGAAACCATAAGTGATTTGATACAAAACATAGGTTTTAACCTAAGAGTAAATGCCTCGACATATAGAAGTTTTTCATTTTCATATCCATGGTCTCAAACAATGAGAGAAAAAACATTTTATATTCAATATATGTAAAACACAAATTAGCCATATCTCTAGAATAATCTAAATAGAAGTTTTTCGTTTTCATATGCATGGTATCAAACAATGAGAGAGAAAAAAACCTTTTATATTCAACATGCAAAACACAAATTAGCCATAAAATTTTCCCATTGAAACCATAAGTGATTTGATACAAAACATAAGTTTTAACCTAAGAGTAAATGCCCCTACAATCAATCTCTGGAATAGTTTTAAATAGAAGTTTTTCATTTTCATATCCATTGTTTCAAATAATGAGAGAAAAACCCTTTTATATTCAATGTATGTAAAACAAAAATTAGCCATATCTCTAGAATAGATCTAAATAGAAGTTTTTCATTTTCATATTCATGGTCTCAAACAATGAGAGAGAAAAAAACCTTTTATATTCAACATGTAAAACACTTGAATTATCCATAAAAGTTTCCCATTGAAACCAAAAGTGATTTGATACAAAACATAGGTTTTAACCTAAGAGTAAATGCCCCTACAAGTCATTCAACATGTAAAACACTTGAATTAGCCATAAAATTTTCCCATTGAAACCATAAGTGATTTGATACAAAACATGGTTTTAACCTAAGAGTAAATGCCCCTACAAGTTGATCAATATCTTGAATAGTTTAAATATAGAAGTTTTTCATTTTCATATCCATGGACTCAAACAATGAGAGAAAAAACTTTTATATTCAATGTATGTAAAACCAAAATTAGCCATAGCTCTAGAATAGATCTAAATAGAAGTTTTATATCCATGGTCTCAAACAATGAGAGAGAAAAAACCTTTTATATTCAACATGTATATAACTTATTTAGAAACAAAAAGTAATTTAATACAAAAAATAGGTTTTGACCAATTATATAGTTTTTCATTTTAATATCCATGGTCTCAAACAATGAGAGAGAAAAAAACATTTTATATTCAACATGTAAAACACAAATTAGCCACAAAAGTTTCCCATTGAAACCATAAGTGATTTGATACAAAACATAGGTTTTAACCTAAGAGTAAATGCCCCTACAAGTCAATCAATCTCTTGAATAGTTTTAAATATAGAAGTTTTTCATTTTCATATCCATGGTCTCAAAAAATGAGAGAAAAAACATTTTATATTCAATGTATGTAAAACACACATTAGCCATATCTCTAGAATAGATCTAAATAGAAGTTTTTCATTTTCATATCCATGGTCTCAAACAATGAGAGAGAAAAAAAACTTTTATATTCAACATGTAAAACACAAATTAGCCATAAAAGTTTCCCATTGAAACCACAAGTGATTTGATACAAAACATAGGTTTTAACCTAAGAGTAAATGCCCCTACAAGTCAATCAATCTCTCGAATAGTTTTAAATATCTAGAAGTTTTTCATTTTCATATGCATGGTCTCAAACAATGAGAGAAAATTTTTTTTTATATTCAATGTATGTAAAACACAAATTAGCCATATCTCTAGAATAGATCTAAATAGAAATTTTTCATTTTCATATCCATGGTCTCAAACAATGAGAGAGAAAAAAACTTTTTATATTCAACATGTAAAACACTCAAGAATTAGCCATAAAATTTTCCCATTGAAACCATAAGTGATTTGATACAAAACATAGGTTTAAATAACCTAAGAGTAAATTCCCCTACAAGTCAATCAATCTCTTGAATATTTTTAAATATCTAGAAGTTTTTCATTTTCATAGCCATGGACTCGAACAATGAGAGAAAAAACATTTTATATTCAATGTACATGTAAAACACAAATTAGCCATATCTCTAGAATAGATCTAAATAGAAGTTTTTCATTCTCATATCCATGGTCTCAAACAATGAGAGAGAAAAAAACCTTTTATATTCAACATGTAAAACACTTGAATTAGCCATAAAATTTTCCCATTGAAACCATAAGTGATTTGATACAAAACATAGGTTTTAACATAGGTTTTAACCTAAGAGTCAATGTATGTAAAACACAAATTAGCCATAGCTCTAGAGAATAGATCTAAATAGAAGTTTTTCATTTTCATATCCATGGTCTCAAACAATGAGAGAGAAAAAAACCTTTTATATTCAACATGTATATAAATTATTTAGAAACAAAAAGTAATTTAATACAAAACATAGGTTTTAACCAATTATATAGTTTTTCATTTTCATATCCATGGTCTCAAACAATGAGAGAGAAAAAACCTTTTATATTCAACATGTAAAAAAAAAAATTAGCCATAAAAGTTTCCCATTGAAACCAAAAGTGATTTGATACAAAACATATAGGTTTTAAAACCTAATCTAGTAAATGCCCCTACATTAAATCTTTAGAATAGATCTAATTAGAAGTTTTTCATTTTCATATCCATGGTAGTTCTATAGGCAGAGTCTGTAAAGGGCCAGGAAGCCTCTAGTTCTCATCTTTTATGAAAGGTGACATATCTAGTAAATTCCCCTATAGTCAATCTCTGGAATAGATCTAAATGCCCCTACAGTCAACATGTATATAGTATTTAGAAACAAAAAGTAATTTGATACAAAACATAGTTTTTAACCAAGTATATAGTTTTTCATTTTCATATCCATGGTCTCAAACAATGAGAGAGAAAAAACCTTTTATATTCAACATGTAAAACAAAAATTAGCCATAAAAGTTTCCCATTGAAACCAAAAGTGATTTGATACAAAACATATAGGTTTTA
Organism: Pinus albicaulis; assembly: GCA_034641835.2. NCBI lineage: Eukaryota > Viridiplantae > Streptophyta > Pinopsida > Pinales > Pinaceae > Pinus > Pinus albicaulis. The sequence goes on along the minus strand of CM076575.1, from coordinate 1,686,471,902 downwards.
AAACCTAATCTAGTAAATGCCCCTACATTCAATCTTTAGAATATATCTAATTAGAAGTTTTTCATTTTCATATCCATGGTAGTTCTATAGGCAGAGTCTGTAAAGGGCCAAGTAGCCTATGGATCTCATCTTTTATGAAAGGTGACATATCTAGTAAATTCCCCTACAATCAATCTATGGAATAGATCGAAATGCCCCTACAGTCAACATGTATATAGTATTTAGAAACAAAAAGTAATTTGATACAAAACATAGGTTTTTTAACCAAGTATATAGTTTTTCATTTTCATATCCATGGTCTCAAACAATGAGAGAGAAAAAACCTTTTATATTCAACATGTAAAACACAAATTAGCCATAAAAGTTTCCCATTGAAACCAAAAGTGATTTGATACAAAAAATATAGGTTTTAACCTAAGAGTAAAAGCCCCTACATTCAATCTCTAGAATAGATCTAATTAGAAGTTTTTCATTTTCATATCCATGGTAGTTCTATAAGCAGAGTCTATAAAGGGCCATGTAGCTTCTGGATCTCATCTTTTATGAAAGGTGACATATCTAGTAAATGCCCCTATAGTCAATGTCTGGAATAGATTTAAATATAGGTTTTTCATTTTCCCCCATGCTTTTGCAATAAATGTCAATTTAATATATATATTTTTATTGAATTTGTTTTTTTTTAGGGATAAGAAAACCATTAAATATGGTTGAAAATTGGAAATTATGCATAGAAATTTCTTGCTATCCAAATCCAGGGAATGCAGTGATTACATATGTGCTTTCCAATATTGTGACTAGCAAATTCGTCCAAAGGAAAATGAATATATCGGGAAGAACAACAAACAACAAGGGATATTATATTGGATTGATAGAAGGCTTGGGAACAACGATGGAGTATGGATCAAATGGAATTGTATTTTTCACCAATTCTGAACATGTGTGCAACTAGATTAATGGCGTATACCAAGTTAAGAAGGAGAGGCTAAAAGAACTGCATGGAATAGCAAACAATATTGTTAGCCAATTTCAATTTTTTAGTATAAGGCATTGTACAAATGTGAATAAGATGTCTACTGATTTATTGTGTGGGGCAATGAAAATTCAAGATTCATCTATCAAATATGAATTAATAGATGAATTAGAATTATATGGGGCAATGCCAATGCCAATGCAAGATTCATCTCTCAAAGATGAATTAGTTTTAAGATGCTCTTCTTCAAAAATTCAAGATTCATCTCTCAAAGATGAATTAGTGTTGAGACGCTCTCCTTCAAAATTTATTCATCGACATTGTAACATATCTTGGATATGTGTGTGTTGTGTACTTATAAATGTGTCTTTTTTAATGACCATGTGCTTTTTTCAATTATATACCAAGTGTGCTCCCACCACACCATGTAAAGCGCAACTTGGTGAACTTCACATTTGCAGCAAGTGGTGAACTTCACATTTTTATGAAATTAAAATGCGGGGACTTCAACAAATTTTTGTTTAAATGGAGTTTCACTTCTTTTTTAATGACAATGTGTTTTTTTCAATTTTATACCAAGTGTGCTCCCACCATGTAAAACACAATTTGTTGAACTTATCATTTTTATAACTTTTTTTTTGCTTAAATTGAGTTTCACACATCAATTAGTGCTTTGAAAGTTGTGTTTTACATAATTTGTTTACACTAAATTAAACATTAATTTTCTAAACTTTATTTTGAATTTAATTTAAATTAGTTATTTAAAAAATTAATTGTAAATGTCCACCGTAGATATATATATCATGGAGGATGAACGAAGAAGATCAACAGAATCCCATATCTCTATGAGAGGGGAGGATCAGGGATTGGGATCGAGAGCTGTTCATGGTAAATTTAAATATAATCTTAAATCTCCATACATGTGTGTACATATGGAATTTATTTTTTATCAACTTTGTGAGTTAAATTAGTTGTTAATAAGTTTCATTTTTTATTTTTTAGGAGCTAATAAGAAGAGAAGGGTCTCTACTCCATCCATGGATGCCCATGTTTCACCCAGTTGTGGTATGGTTTTAACACAATTTAATCAATGAATATGTACACGTGTATTTATATGTATGCATGTATTTTTCAATTGATTATAAATTCGTATTTATTTATGAAGCTTCTCTCTCCTCTCGAGAGGTTGATGGTGGTTCAAATTCCCTTAGAGGGCCATCAATAAGTGGTAGCAGGTTGCATGAAGGGGGTGATATTTATTCTCGTGGAGGCCAATCAACGTTTGGTGGTGCTGGTTCTCAGCAAGGTCATTCTGGGTCTCAATAGTTTCAGGGTGGAGAAGATGCTAACCAACCACGTCGAGGTTGCCATCAATTTCAATATTTTTTTCATTGAATTTGTACAAATTTGTTTACATGTGTTTTTTCTAATATACAAAATTTTATATATATTGATGCAGAGGCTGAAAATGTTCCAAATATTGGTCAAAATAGACGCAGGGCAGAACGATACATTCAAGAAGAAGGTTGTCTACCCACCACAACTTATCCGGCCAACATTTTTGATATACCATGGGAAAGAAACATGGTGCAATTCACCTTAGAAAGGTGTCAGCAACTTCATGCAAAATTGTGGAGAGATCTCATGGCTTTGACTCTCCCTACTAAGAGTCGACAAAGCCTCGAAATAGTTACACATTCATTGGGCGAACTAGTAAATGTGTACAAAAATATTGGTCCAACGACTAATAAATTTGTAGAAGTCATGAGAAAGAGAAAGGAAACAGTAATGGGTCCCGATAAATGGGAGGATGTAAAACAAAGAGTTACAAATGATATGGCGAATTCAATGTTTAATTTCAAGGAAGGGCCAAAAAGAAAAATGTTGAAGGTGCAATATTTCAAGCACCCCGATATAGCTCACTATTTGTATGATAAGCACCTTGCGGCCTATAGAAGACTCCCATGGAACAACGAGGTTCCTATTTATTTTTCACAATTGTTTTACGTAGAATTTTTTTTGAAAATGAAACCTAATTACAATGACCTTCCGTCAGAATTTTTTGGTCCAGGGAAAGGTCTATTTTGTGATCATAGGGGCGCTAAGCAAGATGTGGAGTTGCCTTGCCCTGAGCTTCCATTGGTGAGTCGACCTTTTCGGGTCGAAACTCTGTGGTCAGAGATGGATGCGACTTCTCAAATAAGTCGAGAAGCAAGGGATGTCATGATCGACAATGTTTACAGTGGATTAGGTGGAGTTGATGTTTGCCTAAATCGACAAAGAGCACGTGAGAATGCATGTGCCAATTTTGTGTACTGTACAGATGAAGAGATTGATAACATGAATGTTGAAGATCTCCGAATATATGCAAAGAATTGTCACAATGGTTGGTAAGACCTAATTCTTCATGAGGAAGAGGGCACGAGAATGGTATGTGTTAATGACCTTAGGGTTCAATTATTTTAACACATGTGTACAATTTATAATAAATACATGTGTATGTACATGCTTACATTTATTTGTATGTACATTAATCTAACAAAAATGTATCATTATATGTTAAAACACCATTTTCAGCTGTCACGCATGATGAATGACGAAAATTTTAATATCACGTTCGAGACCTCTGGTTCAAACAATGAAGATGGGTCTCACCATCAAGATATGTTGACAAATTTTAGTGTTTTTTAAGTGATATTTTTAAAATAAATAATTGTGCACACATGTACATGTACATATATAATAATAAAATGTTTTAACAAATTCCGATTCCATCCAACATTTTTGGGATGGCGATATCTTCTTCTTCCTCGGGAGATGTACCTTCTACTTCCTTAGGAGATGTGCCAAATCCACAACAAGTATGGACAATTTTTCACTTTTAAAATTTATGTTTAAGTTATATATATTCCACCTCAAAAAGTTCCATTAAAAATTGAGATATATATCTATATCTTGAGTTATTTTAAATTTTTTGAATTTTAGGTTTTTGGAGATTTTCTTTTGGAGCCTCTCTTAGGAGATGTCCCAAATTCACCTGCAAAAGTATTCAATTTTTCACTTTTAAATATATATATGTTTTTTTTTTAAAGTTATAATTTATAAATTGAAGTTTATTTAAGTTTTATTATAAATTGAGATCTTGATCTTGAGTTATTTTATACTTTTAAAATTTTGAATTTTAGGTTCCTATAGAAGATTTCTTTAATCCACGGACTCTAGAGACAGAGATAGGAACATCTACACCATTTCAACCATTTGAACAAGTTGTCTAACTTTTTTTTTAATATTATTGAAAATAATTTTATATATAAATGCATTTTCATCTGAAATTTTTTAATATATATATATATATATATATATATATATATATATATATATATATATAACTGTACATGTATATTGTATAGTTTAATATTGCAGATGTTCCCATGGGGGGGGAACTTGTAGCACGTGAACAAATGGAGAGGGAACCTCCTGAGGTATTGCATGACATTTTTTTATATTTTGTTTTTTACATGAAGTTCTATATATATTATCACTCATTTTTAAAACATCAAATTTTAATGTTTGTACATGTGCATTGTGTATAGGTTTCCCATGCTTCACATGATAGTGCGCAGATTGAGACCCTGATAGGAAGATGGACATGATTTGTAGATTTGATTTCAAGATTTAGATAGTCTTAAATTTACTTTTTTATATATTATCTAGATGCACTGTCATATATATATATATATATATATATATATATAAAACTTGATACAGTTTGATACTTGTGAGATCTACAATTTTTGGACATATTTTATTATAGTGTTAATATAATTTGTTTTGTTCCAAAAAGTTAAGTTTTGGATGGCTTTAGTACTTTTGGCATGTGAATGTGAAGTAATGTTGTTATATAATTTGTTTGGTTTTTAAAACTTTTAAGTTTTGGATAATTGAACTACTAGTAATGTGGTCATCTATAAATTAATGTTTTGCTTCTGAACTACATTTGGCATGTTATGTAATGATGTGTTATAATTTGTTTTGTTTTTAAAATTTAAGTTTTGGATGCTTGAAGTACATTTGGCATGTGAAGTAATGTTGTGATCTATAATTTTTTGTTAAATTAAAAATTAAGTTTTGGATGGTTTCAATCTACATTTGGCATGTGATATAATGTTAAATTTTTTTATTGGATAGTTGAACTATAATTGGCATGGCATGTGAAGTAATGTTACATGATATAATCAAAAAGTTTTTAAAACTCAAGTTTTGGATGGTTTCAATCTACATTTGGCATGTGATATTTAATGTTAAATATTTAATGTTTTTATTGGATAGTTGAACTATAATTGGCATGGCATGTGAAGTAATGTTACATGATATAATCAAAAAGTTTTTAAAACTCAAGTTTTGGATGGTTTCAATCTACATTTGGCATGTGATATTTAATGTTAAATGTTTAATGTTTTTATTGGATAGTCAAGAACTACAATTGGCATGGCATGTGAAGTAATACGTGCATGTGAAGTAATGTTGTGATCTATAATTTTTTGTTAAATTAAAGGTTAAGTTTTGGATGGTTTCAATCTACATTTGGCATGTGATATAATGTTAAATGTTTTTATTGGATAATTGAACTATAATTGGAATGGCATGTGAAGTAATTTTGCACGATATATAATCAAAAAGTTTTTAAAACTTAAGTTTTGGATGGTTTCAATCTACATTTGGCACATGTGATATAATGTTAAATATTTTTATTGGATAGTTGAACTACAATTGGATGGCATGTCAAGTAATTTTGTGATATAATCAAAAAGTTTTTAAAACCCAAGTTTTGGATGGTTGAAGTACATTAATCATGTGAAGTAATGTTGTGATATAATCAAAAAGTTTTTAAAACTAAGTTTTGGATACCATTTCAATCTACATTTGGCATGTGATATAATGTTAAATGGTTAGTGTTTTTATTGGATAGTTGAACTACAATTGGCATGACATGTGAAGTAATTTGTTTTGATATAATCAAAAAGTTTTTAAAATTCAAGTTTTAGACATGGTTGAAGTACATTTGGTAAGTTTTTAAATTTTTTTCACTCAAACAATAGTATGTAGTATGTAAATTTTTCATCAATGCACATAGAACATATTCGACCATTGGACAAACAAATTTTGTACTAGATTTTCAATCAAGAATAGAGATGTGGGTCAAATCCCACCAAAAGTCGAAGAAGTGCTCCGAGTCTCTTGTCTGAAAGGAATCTTCGTACAAAATTATATTGTGGATGATTTATTTACATTATGGCTACTTTTTACCAAAAAATCCCACAAGAAAAACTAGGCGTGCATTGAGTTCGTGTATATATCCAATACATGCAACATTTTTCATCAATGCACATAGAAAAACTATTTTCAGTTAATTGCATTCTAGAACATATATATTGAGTACGTGAAACATTTTTCATCAATGCACATAGTAAAACTACTTGAATAGTTAATTGCATTCTAGAACACACACACACACACACACACACACACACATATCCAATATGTATGCAACATTTTTCATCAATGCATGTATAAAAAAGCTACTTTGAGTTGATACTAGAGTGTGCATGTACCAAAACAATTTGTACATGTGCAAACACTTGCACAGATAACATAACAAGGCAGCTCAATTTTTAATTGAGTACTAGAAGTTCTAGAACATATAATCCAAAGAGAATAAATTGTTGGGCAGTTCAATCAAAAAAATTCCAATGGAATGCCATCTTCAATAATCCGTTCATGATCGGATTTTGACATTTTCCATTTCTTAATATTCGTTTTTTTCTTTGATTGAACCTCGATCAACTTTATGCGTGCTGCACACACCAAGTGACTATATTGACAACTTATGAAATTAGGTTCATAGTCTTCAAAGTAAACAAAATTCCCACTTTGATTAGTTTGTCTGAAAAAATAACCTTTCAGTATAATAGATCCTCTTTCATATGGAAATCCGTGATCATTATAGTCTTCTAATAATTTCATTTTTCATTTAGTGAAATGCATCAAATAATATTTCACATTTTCATCGTTGTCAGTAGGTGCAATTACAACAAAAACATCCCCTGCACAATAAAACAAACTTAACAAAATTATACATATTCAAATTTATTTCTAGATCTTTATCATTAGAAAGCAATTCAAATGTTACCTTCTCTAACAAGATCAGAAAATCGATCACCATTGGATGATATTGTAGTCTCCTCTGATTGCATTTCTTCAAACATTGCAATGGACATTTTTCCCTTTTTATTTATCTCTGTATGTTTCCAATCTTTTACATACATTTTGTTTTCACAAACGTCATTGGATTTTGTGTTGCCTATGTAAACATGACAAAAACAAGAATATTTTCTTTTATCCAATGCAAACACATTTCTGGACGACTTTGTTTTAATTGAATGCAATTTTCAAGTCCCTTTTATTGTTTCAATGTCATTTCCAATTGATCTATCTACGTCTTCGATCCCAATATGCCAAAAAAACCTTTATATGGAAAATTTAAATAAGAATGTAAATATGATATCAAAATACAATCAAAGATAATCATTGTGATAAATGTACACTGTTTATTTAATTAGATATCCAATAAAAATTAAATTGAATGTACCTTCGCACTTCCCTTGATCGGTTAGTCTCATGGCTTAGAGTAGCAATGAACTGCTGAACAAATTCTTTCGCGTCCACAAGTCAGCTTGCAGAGGGGTTCATTTTATGCATGCCCCTGCACCATCATGTTCTACTTTTCCATGGCCATTATCAAAGAAATTCCAACAATGTTTAATGCAGGTTTTCTTATAAAGACAACACAACCAAAAGAATAATCATGCAGATTTGAATTGTCCTGCGCATCCATTTGACCATATCTAATGTTCATTGAATGTTATTCCATGATTTTTCAAGGAATCATAAATTTTTCCAAAACAATGTTGTACAAAATATGTATCATGTGTACAATCATCACTGATATAAAAGTGATAATCTTTAATAATATGTCGATTTTCAGTGGTGCTTTCTATATGATCGATGTTTTGTTAAGCATGTCTATATAGAATATGGATGAGCACGGAGACTTGGTCAGAATGATAGTATTCACTCTGAATTTCTTTTTGTGGAACAAATTTGTAGTTTTCTACAAAATCAATTACTGACAAAATGGTCCCTGGTGGAAAAACTTCACTGGATTTTTTGAATTGAAAATCTTGCCATCGAGCTCTATGGGAATGCTTGGTGTATTTTTAAATTTCTTCCTCAAACTTTCTCAAAATGTCTATCACAAAAATTTATTCTTCTCGTAATTCAATTCTTTTAACACTATTTGCACCTTGAATCGATGTATGGGTATATTCATATCTCTTCCATTTCACTTTCATGTTGGACAATGATTGATCATTTATATTAGTACGATATTTGTTTTGAAATTTAGTCAAATTTCCACAATCATCGCATTTTTTACCACCAACACATTTATTTTCGTAAAATAGTTCATCGCTTTCTCTTTCACATAGAATTTGAGATATGAAATCACAGATAGTGGAAGGAGGAGGTGAATCCTTCCAAAATTTCTACCAAAATCAAGGAATGTGTCATAATATAACTCAAATTCCACATGATAACGACAAAAACAAGTGTCGCATACGGTGATAGGTTTTACATACCATGGTTTTTGTTGAATAAAAGCATTGATTGAAACATGCATTTCACAATTCTCTTCTTTGAACTTGTTGAACAACTCTATCTGAGTGGTTTCCAAGAAATGTTTTTGATAACGACAACAACAAGTGTCGCGTACGGTGATAGGTTTTACATTTCATGGTTTTTGTTGAACAAAAGCACTGATTGAAACTTGAATTTCACGATTCTCTTCTTTGAACTTGTTGAACAACTCTATCTGAGTGGTTTCCAAGAAATATTTTTCATGTTCTTCATATTGATTTCGTGCTATTCTTCTTCGCATCACATGCCTTGTAGTTGGCGAGACACGTGAATTGTTTTTCCAATATTCATATATTATTTTTTTAACATTTTCTCCAAGTCTATATTTATATGGTTTCCTACAAATAGCTCTCTAACAAGCAAGTTCATCATTTACATCCATTTGCAACCGAAATTTCCGATGTTTGTGCAAAGTTTTTCGCGAAGTTCCTAATGCTCGTGCCATAGATTTTACCAAGCGATTCTCTTTAGTACTTGATGAAACCACTGCCATATGTATTGCTCTACGTACAACTGAAACATTTTTCTGTCTAGATATTTTCATTGAATTTATAACACTATTTATATTTTGTATCACATTTTCCTTCATTTTTTATCTTTGGTTGATTAGCACTATTTATATTTTGTATCACATTTTCCTTCATTTTTTTATCTTTGGTTGATTTTCGAATACCCAATAAAGTCGTAGCTTCTTTTGATTTCCTTAATGATAGGAGACCTTTAAACATTTGGGCTTGAACTGTTACATTTTCCTTTATGAAATACTTCTCACGATATCGTATATAATGGTAAGCTTTTTTGTCTCCATATGTGTGAGTGTCAAGATTTTCTAACATCTCGTCATCGACATTGATTTCATCTGTACATATTCGAATGAATAGTACATAATAAGTTTACATATTCAATAAATAACTAAATTAATAAATATATGTATAATTTCAATAATACGTGCATGTGTTCAACACACACACACACACACACACACACACACACACATATATACCTTGTGATTCAATTTCTTCACTTGAATTTCTTTCATCATTTTCACCATCTTCAATCATTGGTTCAATATCTCTTTCACTTTCTCTTTCAAAATTTTGTATCTCATCAACAATGTTTTGAGGAATATCTCTCTCTGTTTACATTGCAAAATATTTTTCAAATTAGCTCATCAAATAAAAATTAAGCTTCACATTTTACACTAGGAAAATTTTAAATATATCAAAATCATAATATTTATATTTACATACCTATTTCAACTTCTAGTTGAGGTTGATTTTCCCCTTCAATATTTGAGAGTGCTTCTATCTTTCTTTTGCGAGATTGTCTCGTCTCTTCTCTACGTTCCTCAGGGTCTCTTTTTCGATCATATTTTCTCGTACAATTTCTTCGATTTCCCATGATAATAGAGTATGAAGTTCAAAAAATTTCCTTCAAAAATTTAGACAAAAACTCAATTAAAAAAAACATCACAAAAGATTTAATTTAAAAAAAACTCATTTTAAATTTTTTGCAAAAAATACATACTCCAATCCAAAACACTTACTTTAAAAAATTCAAGAAAAAAATGTCTTATAAAAATGAAACGAAGTTCAAAATATTTCCTTCCAAGTCCTACAAAAAAATTTCATTTAAAAAGTTACACAAAAACTCATTTTAAAAAATCATTATAAAAGATTTACTTCAACCCAAAACCAAAAAATGTCTTTTTGAAATTAAGCCCAATTCATACTTTAAAAAAAAATGAAGCCCAAAAAACTATATCACATACCTCCAAGAAATGTCTTTTGAGTGTACCTCCAAGAAATTTTGAATGTACCTCCAAGAAAATTCTTTAAACCCAAAAAAATTCCTTGCAAAATCAGATCAAATGTACGAAAATAATGTGTCTCAAAGAAAAGTCCTTTGAATCTACCTCCAAGAAAAGTCTTTAAACCCAAAACAATTATTTGCAAAATCAGATCAAGACTTTTGTAAAATTAGACCAAACGTGTGAAACTATGCGAAAATAATGAATGGTTTCGCGGCAATTTATATTGCGGCAATATGTTTTTTTGGAGGGGCTCGGTAGTACTTTCCGACCGACGGAAAGATAGGTAAAATTTCGGCTGAACTTCTAATAAATAGTTCGGCCAAACTACTTTGTCATTTGATTTAACATGTCATTGGCACAAAAAATAGTTCGGCCGAACTTTGTTTAAGTGTTCGGCCGAACTAACGCGTCACCAGTTACGCAGAGCCAAGACTTGAATACGTTTATGCAACTTTGGACTGATTAAACTCCATGAAACATTCTGAATTAACTGTTGGAACCAAGACAAACATTTTCAGAATTGAATCTACTTTCATGAAATATAACTTTCATGGAATTTCATAAATATTTACTAAATTTAATTAATTTTGTAATAAAACGGATGCAAACAATTTCTGAAGGTCATTGTGATTCAGTGAAATCAAAATTCTGTATCTTCCAAAATACATTGTAAAAAAAATTGAAAAAATTATCGTACATTACATTGGTCCGTTGTCTCTAATGGGTAGCTTTTAGATTTTTAGTTTATAACTTATATGTTAAGAAATTTCTTGCATCGCGAAACATATTCAAAATATGCATTTTTTCATATTGGACCAGTTCAAAAAATTCTAGTAATTATGATATGCATCCATTGGCTTTGTAAATATGATGAAACCGAAGTAGACTCTGTCTAGATTGTTGCAACACATATTGTTTCTCAAAAACACAAATTTTCAAAGAATACAACATTGCGTATTAACATGACTTCTTATGAATCCGTTGATTGTTAAAAAACACACACTCAAAGAAACGCTAAGTTGACATAACAAATGTGTATAAAAAAATTCCAAAAAATAAGTAATAGAAAGATAAAAAAATTCTGAAAACTTTTATTTTTATCACAAAATGAAATTCTAAACAAAAAAATTGTTTTAGCTTGTAGAAAGAAGAACCGAAAAATGGAAGTTTTTTTTCAAAAGGGCAAAAAGTGTAACCCAACTTCACATTTTTCACCCTATATAAACTATATTCAATAAATAATCTTGCACTTACCTTGATATTTGAGGAGTAGTGCATTTTTATGTGCAACTGTATGGTCTGCGATCTCCTAATTGTGAACTACGTATAACATATCTAATTGGATGTTAGCCAAAGTTTTCCATAGGTATAACATACCCAATTTTCACCCTCTGAGGGTTGTCTTGCCCATGATCATAGACAACTTCTGATGACAACTATAATCAGGCCACTTGCAATGCTTCTTCTAGAGTTTAAAGGAAACACCTCCTTGAAGAAAAATAAATAAATAAAACAAGAAAAAATGTTTTAACAATTTAGTTAGAAAAAAACTAACAACCCTCTTGAGGTGGAAAATTCCAGCCCAATTGAAAGAAGCGAGAAAACTCAAGGTATTACAGAGATAAATCAGGACATTTGTGCAACTTTTTCAAGGATGCAACAAGAAATTTTTCTGTACATAATAAGAAAATATTTGCAAACGAGAAGATACCACAGTGGGAATGCACAAGAAGAAGAACCAAAGAAATAAAATTCAATAAAGGAAGCACAACCACCACTCCAAACTCGCTTCTCTAAAACACATACAACCGCAATAAATCCCACTGAAGCTTACAAATTTATCAAGCCCTAATTAACTTACTAACAAATTCAACAAGCCAACATGCTACAATTTGTTGAGTCACCCCAAAATCAATTAGTAATTATTGCATGAATGTACATTTGTTTGTAGTTTTATTTAAAAGGTTGAAATTCTCTCAAGAGCGTATAGAATATATCCAAAAGTTAAAAAAATGGAAATTTTGCTTACCTCCACAAGGTATCATCACACCCGGATAGGTGAAAACATACAAGTCTAAATCTTCTACCTCTAAGTCTCAATGGCACTTCAACATGTCAATAACATACTTGAAACAATGCTTAATGAGTTTTGTCTATTGGCTAAAGAGATGTACATCCATCCATCCAAAAATAAACATCTCAATCAATCCAACACCATAAATTGTGCTAAATAGTTCATCATGTTATTTCAAATATTACAATATGGTATTATATTAGCTCACATATTCCTTGAATATTTGAAAGCCAAACTACCTTAGCATAGTAGACCAGAAAGATTCGTACTCTAAAAGAGAAAAAAAGACAACAAACTAAAATAGCAACTTTAACTCTAATCCAGACACTTCATTATTAGCAACATGATATCTAATGAAGATGATATGTGGAAAAAAAGGCTTCATATATTATCTATCACATGTCAAACCGAGTGAACAAACACATGCACAAAACACATCAGAAATAGGGTTCATAGATCGACTTGTATTCTATGGTTTCAAACCCTTATTGTCTCCTTCAAGGGGGTTTCTTGAGGTCTTCAAAAAGACTTCCTTTTGCTAACCAAATGGATTGTTTCTTTCACACATGTATGGAAACATACTTTCCAAATCATATTGTAATAGATTCATAAGATGATATTATTGGTATTAACTACACCTTATTTGGAGACATCATTTTTATTATAGGGGTTGGTACCTTTCTATTGGATGTGGTTGGTGATGTGAAGACTACTCAACCTCTAGTAAAGATTCATACTAACTCTAACAAGCTTATGGATGCTTTTTTACAAAGGGAGACCCCTCTAAGCTTAACTCATTGGATTCTTTGTTTGTTCATGCTAATTATTGTTCTCAACTTTCCTTCTCCAAGGGGTTGAGACTATTTTCTTCATTTATTTTACATGGCCCGGTGAAAGAAGAAGAATGGAGATTGTCTCCACATCTTTTCCATTTCGCTAAGTTACAAATAAAAAGAGTCAAATTCTATAGCAAATAGACTAATAGCCTCTTGATACACCTTTAGTGAGCTATGCATAGCTCTCACCTATCAATGTAGCTCAATGAAATGACATCTAATAGCTCCAAGACACCATTATAAATGGAGTAGTTGTGAATTTGTTGTTAAATGATCGCCTCCAAATGTTCAATTCTCATGAATTTTGGGGGAGGGGGTTCTTTTGGTGTATTGAGCGGGGCAAGGGGACATAAGGGTAGCATGGATGGGTAGAAGTGAGAGGTTCGAGCATGGTTTACTGAGATCTATAATCCTAACATTAGAGAATGAGAAGGAGCCTTAGGGCCTTATGACATAGGGGGTAGGGGACCTATAGGTAAGGCAATGAGAGAAATTTATAGGGGAAACCCCAATAGTTTTGACAAGGGGATTAGGGGCCACATTATCAAAACCCATACACACTTAACCCATAACCACTAAAACACCTATCCCTTTAACCCCAAAGCCACAATCCCTTAACCCCTACACCCATAACTCATAACAAATTAACCCCTTGATCCCTTAAACCCAAAGACACTAACCCCTTAACCCCTAACCCCTAACTTAGAATCCTTGAACCCCATAAACCCTAATCCCATATCCTCTTAAACCTTGACCCTTAACCCATAACCCCTAACCCCTAAACTCATTAACCCCTAACCCCTTAACTCACTGACACCTAAATACCATAACCCTTAGGCACTTAACCCCTAAATCCCCTGACATGTAAGCCCTTGATGGTTAATCTTTAACCCCTAAATCTCTTAACCACTCGATGCAGAAAAAATGCATATTTTCACAATTTATGGACCTCGTGGGTAATGGGCCCATCGATCTCAATGAAATAGTTCACTACGCAGCCCACAAAATCCTTCTAATGCATTCTTGGTTTTAACTTTGGATCATATTATATTTACACAGCGAACATGTAACCTTAATTTGTATCCATTTGTTGATGCATGTACAATGAAAATGATGGCTACAATGAAGCTCTCATAATTCAACACTGTCATCATCAGTAGACAGATAAATGCATCTCTCGCTTCCTCTGCAAAAAGAACCTGTTCACTAGATGATTCTCCAGTGCAAAAAATCAAAACTAATGTCGAGACCCTCAGAAATTTACAAATATCTTATTTATCTATGTGTCAAATCCGTCATCTACTCCACTATTTCAATCCAATGGCTATCACATTCCAACTAACATAAGGTATAAGCCTTTAATCTCATGCGATATAAGTGATTTTCACCGACCATGTTCCCTCTTCAAGTCAGTTCACATACTCTCAAAATTTACCACTTACTGTTCTCATCCCATGCGATAGACTAAGGACTGGCTTACGAAACCACTTTAACCACTTCTATGTTTTGCAACTGCACATCTCCACCGACTCATGGTTCCTTTGTGCTCTAGATTCCTCACCATTGATTTTTCCTTAGAACTTCCAATGGAATTGAATCTATATTTTGGAAGAATGCCGCATCTCTTTCTGCGATGTCCTTCGATCCGCCACACCATACAAAATGGAAATAATGGCTATAGGCAACAACATTAATAAATTATGCCAATTATGTAGGCTAGGGCCGCACAAAAACTATGAAAAATTACATCAAATTCCGCATAATAAAATCAAGTAAAACTCATAATAATAAACATCATATTTATATTAACTTCAAATTCAACTACAACCAAACACAATCTTACTAGTCGCCTTCTCACGATGGATTTTACATTCCGTCTCGTCTCTCCCTACCCACTCACACACTTACCATATATATTCCTCAAAACAATTTAAGGATCAGATCTTTTGAGATCCAATCTATTTTAAGATCTTTCACATCCCTCAAAAACTACATAAGCTAACAAATTACAAAAAAACTCAATCAGATAATGCAAATCTAATGAAAATATTTTTTTTTGTGGCCACGTCGATTTCTGGAAGGCATGAAAAAATAAATTTGATTTGTGCGGGTTGATGCTCTTGCATCAAACTCCCGAGGTACAAAAATTCTTATGACCTCCGAGTCATATGTCTTCTTCAATTTTTATAAATTCTACCCACATCCTTTGTGGAATTTCCTTTGTGATCTTTCCGTGAGATGCAACCAAAACCTCTGCAGTAACAATTCCTCCCTACTAGACGATACCTCACCGATATTCTCTCCTCTGAGCCCATTATTTTGGCATCTCTATGGTTCTCTCCTCTGGAACCATTTGAGCACTCCTGGCTCTAGGTTGTTGAAATATTCTCACCTACACAACAATATAAAGACCACAAGCTTACAAATATTCAACATAACTATACCTCTTCTTCCTACGCATGCAAACATTTTCTCACAGGAAATATTTTCTCGCTCTAATACCACTTTGATGCAAAGAAAATTGCATATTTTCACAATTCGTGATCCGTGGTTTATGGGATTCCCACGATCTCGAGGAAATAGTTCACTACGTAGCAAACAAAATCCTTCTTAATGCAATCTGGGTTTTAACTCTGGATCATATTGTATTTACTCAGCGAACATGTAACCTTAATTCGTAGCCATTTTTCGATGCATGTACAATGACAATGATGGCTACAAGGAAGCTCCCGTAATTCATCACCATCATCATCAGTAGACAGATAAATGCAGCACTTTACATCCTCTAAGAAATAACCCATTCACTAGATGATTCTCTAGTGCACAAACTCAAAATTGATGTCAGAACTGTAGGAATTTACAGGGTAAGTTCCATAGATCAAGAACAAAAGGTCACCACTCACAAACAGATCACAAATCAGTACACCAGTATAATCATGTGGTTAAAACCCTCAAAGAGGGAAACAATCCACGGCCTGAGCCAACACAGCCACTTCAGGAAATTTATTAATATAAAAAGAAAAGTTACATATGTTTCTCTCATAAATGGTTACCAGACAAATGACCCTCCATGCTCTTTAAATAGAGATCATGGACCAATCGGGTGTTAAGCCACGAATCAAGTGTCGTTAATACCGAGGTGAGAGATAACCATCGGATCACTACAAATCATGACCGTCGGATTATAAGTTACAAATGTACAAGGTAAAGAAACACACTTTACCTAACTCTATACTAGACTAAGTTATTCTTAACTATTTCCTATGTGTCGAAACATCCTAACATCCCCCCTTAAGAAAAAATTGGGATAGGATTGAAGGATTTACAAAGGTGACACAAAAGGAGCCTATTTCCTATGTGTCGAAATATCCTAACATCCCCCCTTAAGAAAAAATTGGGATAGGATTGAAGGATTTACAAAAGTGATAGAATAGGAGAAGGAAGGAGGCATTAGAGCCTATCTGCCCTTAATGAAAACTTTCCTGAACTCCAAGCATGGATCGAAGTTTGGTAAACTTTGCTTCTATGAGAGCCTTTGTAAAGATATCGTCTACTTAATCATTGGTTGGACATTACTACACTTCAAGAACACGATCATGAATGAGATTTCTCTTGAAGTGTATGTGGAATTCAATTTGTTTCATACGTTGATGTTGAACTGGATCTTTACATAGCTGAATGGCACTCTGATTATCACATCAAAGTGTAATTGGATGCTATTGATGAAGACCAAATTCAAACAGAATCTGAAGAAGCCACATGGCCTCCTTGCTAGCTTCAACTGCACCACGATACTCTGCTTTTGCTGAAGAAAGAGAGATGGCACTTTGTTTCTTACAAGACCATGTAATAGGTCCTGAACCAAGAGTGAACACATATCCTGCAGTAGAATTTCGATCATCAGGGTCACCATCCCAATCAGAATCAGTGAAACCAATCAGCAAGGGAGATGCTCCTGCACTGTAATGAATCTCGAAATAATCTATACCTTGAATATATCGAAGTATTCTTTTAGCTGCTTTCCAATAAATTTCATGAGGTTGGTGCATAAACCGAGTGACAATACCAATGGAAAAGGAAAGGTCGGGATGGGTATGGGTTAGATACAGAAGTTTACCAACAAGTTGACGATATAAGGTAGCATCAACTTCAGGGGTAGTACAAGTGACTGAAAGCTTGACTCCAAACTAAAAGGGAGAAGGGGCTGGCTTACAGTCTTCCATGTGAAATTGGTGTAGAAGGTCACATGCATACTTGGACTAAGAGAGGGTAATGCCTTCCTTGTATTGCAAGACTTGAAGACGAAGGAAATAATGCAAGTGTCCTAAGTCTGTCGTTTCAAACTTCTTTTTGAAACTAGACTTCACATGGTTTATATGGTTTGGATCACTACCAGTAAGGATAAGATCATCAACATAAAGAACAAGGATGGTGAAGGACTTACCCACTTTCTTGGTGTAGACAGTGTTGTCAGAATGACACCTAGAAAATCCATTATCTAATAGAAATCTATCCATTTTGGCATACCAAGCTCAAGGAGCTTGTTTGAGA
Organism: Pinus albicaulis; assembly: GCA_034641835.2. Taxonomy (NCBI): domain Eukaryota; kingdom Viridiplantae; phylum Streptophyta; class Pinopsida; order Pinales; family Pinaceae; genus Pinus; species Pinus albicaulis. Next base: position 1,686,453,903 of record CM076575.1, on the reverse strand, counting down.
CCATAGAGAGACTTCCTAAGGCGACAAACAAGGCTAGAGTCATTTTGGATAAAGCCAGGGGGTTGTTCCATGTAGATTTCTTCATGTAAATCTCCATGTAAGAAGGCAGATTTAACATCCATCTGATGGACTTCCCATTTAAAGGAGGCAGCAAGGGAAAGAACAAGGCGGATAGAATTCATTTTGGCAACAAGGGAGAAGGTTTCAGTATAGTCAATGCCTTCAACTTGTGAAAATCCTTTAGCAACAAGATGAGCTTTATGTCTATCCACTTTTCCATCTGGTCCAAACTTGGTTTTGTAAACCCATCTGCATCTGACAAGTTTTCTTCCTTTTGGAAGAGGAACAAGATCCCAAGTATTGTTTTCCAATAAGGAACGATACTCTTCATTCATAGCTTCATCCCAATCTGGATTACCGGAGGCTTCTTCAAAGGTTTCTGGATCAATTTTTCCTGGAACTTGAGCCAATAAGGAAGAGGCTCTTTCGAACTGAGAACGTGTACGTCGTCGATCGGCAGGGTCACCTGCAAGAGAACCTGCTGCATCTCGAGTAGAGCGGACCCATATTGGAAGCGGTGGAGTATAAGGAAATATTTATGAGCTGGAGGAGGATTTTCATCCTCGCTGTCATCATCTGAACGAGAAGGAATGATATTAAAAATAGAAGAGAGAGAGAGAGAGAGGTGGCACATATGCCGAATCAGGCTCGCAGGCCAAAGGTGTCACACCCGCTAAACTAGGCTCGCAGGCCGATATATTTTCATCAAACTTTACATCTCTTCTAATGATTATATTTTTGGATTTTGGTTGAAGAAGTCTATATCCTTTGACATCTTCAGAATATCCAACAAAAATACATTTTTCACTCTTAGTTTCTAAGGCTTTATGTTTCGCATCTGGAATATGGGCCCAAGCATCACTTCCAAAAACACGAAAGTGACTTACATCTGGTTTGATTGAGCTCCAAGCTTCTTCTAGAGTTATATTCTTTAAAACCTTAGTAGGAGTGCGATTTACTATGTAATTTGCACAGTTAATGGCTTCTGCCCAAAAATTGAGACCAAGTCATTTAGATTGAAGCATACAATTATCCATTTCTTTTAAGGTGTGATTATTCCTTTCAGCTACACCATTTTCTTTCAAAAAATGCCTTAAAGGCCAAGAACATGTTAAAAACTTTACCTTGAGTTCTAATAAGTATACCCAAGCGTCTGGAAAAATCATCAATGAAAGTTAAGAAGCACTTGCAACCAGAGAAATAAACAAAAGGAAGTAGACTACATAAATCACTATGCACAAGCTACAAAGGGGTTGTAGCGTGCCGGGAGGCACGTTTGTCAAAACTATCCCAATGATGTTTTCCAAGCACACATCCGAAGCAAACACCATCTCGGCAAGATACCATAGGAAAACATGTCACCATTTTTTCCTTACATAGAGTTTGAAGAGAGCGATAGTTTAAGTGACCAAATTGCTCATGCCAAAGTTTTCTTACTTCATCATTATGAGCAACAAAAACGAAGGGAAGACATGATGATCCAAAGTTGTCAAACTTATACAACCTTGTGGAATCATCAACAATGCCAGTAGCTAAAATATGTTTAGGATCTTTGAGGTCCTTGATTACAACATCATGAGGTGAGAATTCTACTATTTTCCCTTCACCTAAATGAGTTATCTGATAAACAGATAGAAGGTTGCATGACAAGGTAGGAACACATAGTACATCATTAAACTGACCATTATCTAGATGAATGGTTCCAGATCCTACAACACTAAGAGATCTATCATCACTAACATAAATATGTTTGGTGTTACAATCATTTAAAGAAGAAAACATGGCTTTATTTTTGGCCATGTGATAAGAAGCTCCAGAATCAATGAGCCACTCATGAGAATGAGAAGAGGAAGATACATTTAATGCATAACCAGGTCTTGATGCTTGACAACCACAAGCAGAAAGTGCCATTGCGGAAGGTGAAGGTGAAGAGTGCTCCAAATTGATGTTGTGCTTCTTCATTGCTGCTTCTAAGGCTTTCATCTTCTTAAAAAATTTGGACTCTATATGGCCATCACGATTGCAAAAGTTGCAATGTCTATCTGTCTTCTTTCCTTTATTTTTATATGCCCTATCATTTTGGTGAGTTTTTTTTTTAGTTTGCAGCTGAAACTGCTTAAGACCCTTGTTTGGTTTCGGACCATACTTTTTAGGATACTGCTTCTTGGGATTCTTTTGATATGATTTCTGTTGGGTTGCTAAGGCTTTCTTAGAAGCATTTCCAGAAGTGATAAGACCAAGGTGTAAGAGTTTTTCTTGTTCTCTTATCAAAGAATTGCAAAAGGCATCAAAAGAGGGGTTCTTGTAGGCAGTTCCTGAAGAAATGATGGCTTCTCTATTGGAATGGAAGGAAAAAACAAATACAGAGTATGCAAGGCCAAGCTTAGCAAGAATGCAATAAATTAGGCTACCATCTTCCTTTTTGATCTTACAACCTTCTAAAAGAATTTGAATGGTCTTGAATTTGGACAAAAAAATTTCAATGGAGGAGAAATTATTGGGGTCCAAAGTAAGCAACTCATTTTCAAGCTGGTGAGCCCTAATTTGATTTCGAATGCCAAAAATAGTTTTTAGCTTTTCCAGGGCTTCATCAGGGGTGTCAATGTCAAGGATATGAAATCGAAGATCTTGAGAAATGGACATTCCTATCAACCCTCGTGCTTGATCTTGTTTATTTTCCCATTAGCAACTTTATCATCATCGGAAGGTTTAGTTTCTTGTCTTGTGGTTATTCTATAAAGCCCTTTACTTCTAAGTATATCTATCATGTGAGGTAGCCATTGAAAATAATTGGTGCTGTTAAGAATAATCGGCCATGCACTTTCCATTTAAGAAAAAAAAAATTGAATCTGATAAAAGCTGAAAATAACTGCTCCAATGACAAGATCTCGAAAAATTAGGCTGTTTAAAAAAAAACAGCTCGAAAAAAGGCTTCCGGATGAAGAAGTTATGCCTTTTGGAAAAAACGAGTTAAAGATGCTGGAATAGGATGAAGTGCGGCTTTAAAAAAAAATAAAAAATCCACCCCTTTTAACAAAAAAATTTTACAAAAAGAATCTTGAGAAAGAGATTTGAACCCAAGGCCTCTATTCTCATAAACTAACTATTCACCAAGTGAGATAGTAAAGGAATCACGTTATTGTTTGAAAGGAGGAAGTGAGGTTTTTTTTTTTTTTTTTTACTCTTCGGTGTGTGTGCCTTTTCCTGCACAAAAAAACACAAAAAACTGACCCAAAAAAAAAAAACGAAATGCAGAGCATTATGGAAAAATTTTAGATTTTCAATTACCCTTACTGGAAACTATCAATTTTTAACCCCACATCCGAAGAGGACGCAATCAGTAAAGCCCAACAACTTGAACTGATCTATACGCAATCAGGATACATACACAATATCCTGCCTAACACTCGCGCCTGCAATCTTATTAAGAATTTCCAGGTGCGTCGAACTCTGCAGATGGACTTATTGGGTCAATGACCCAAGGGTACTTAGGCAGCAGCAGTCAAAATCCCGGTTACACACATGGGTCTACCCAGAACATGTCTCAACCCAGATTTCAAAGTCATCATATGCAGCAACAAAATTTGACGAATAGGGCACTAGCGTATCACCAAGGAGGACCTTACCCTCCGGCCGGGGGGGACCCAGTATGCAGGAAGAAAAACTGATAGAAGAACTCCCCCCCAACGGCCAGGTGCAAACATAGGACAACAGTATGCTCAATCCCAAGCACATAACCCACCAACGCAAAACAATGCTCAAGTGAACTTTGTGTAGCCGTCCCAAGATCATTCGCACCAATATGATCAGGAGAATTACCCTCCTAACATGGTAAAAATAAAGGTAAAAAACAAACTCAAAGGGAACCCAGGACATGGGGCTAGCAACCAACAATGCCCACCGCGGCCCCGGCCGGGAAATAACTCCAACCGGAACCAGAACCAGGAGCCAAGAAATGCCCAAAAGTAAGGCAAGCGGCCACCTCTACAAACAAACCATTCTTGTTCGATATGTGGTGAGTACGGGCACTATACTCACCACTGTCCCAAACTCCCTGAGCTTAAAAAGCTTCAGAGTAACCCAGGACAAGGAGGATCTTCCCAGACAACTGCAGTTATGCAAGAACCCTTCCCCCATCAAGGAACGGTCAGCACTTAGCAATAAAACCGCAACGATTCCGAGAAAAACAACCATAGAACTTACATAGCTGGGGAAGAAATGTTTTTCCAAACCCGAAATCATAGCTACGACACCCCACCAGACACCGGTACGTCAGGGGCTAGTACGAGCGTGCCGACTGCACCTTTGACCATTCCAAATATTTCTTTGGAACCATTGCCAAAAATGGTTAAAGGTCCTAATAGGCGAGCAGGAAACTACTCTAAAGCAGCCCACAATTACAGCATCGTAAATGATTTAGCCCAGTCACCTGCTGCTATGTCCACTTTGGAGGTACTGCAGTCGTGCCCCAAGCAGCGGAAATCCCTACTTTCCGCCTTAAGCGCCATCAACCCTACTGATACGCGCATGATGGCTTTTGATTTAGACAAAGCCACCCCTAGGCTTCCCTCCATGGTCGCCTTCCAGATACCAATATCGGTACAGAATATAACTATTCACCGATGTGTCATTGACGAGGGTGCATCCATGTGGATCATGTCAAAGAATGTATGGGAGAAGCTAGGAGCCCCAAAACTCAAACCTTCTGTCATCACTCTCATAGCATAAGATGGTCGGCCTTTGAACCCCGTTGGTCTCTTCCAAAATGTACCGGTATGCTTAGCTGGGAAAACAGTCTACATAGACATCGAAGTCTTGGATGCTCACTTGGATTAAAATATACTCCTTGGGCAAAGTTACATGTACGCCATGTCTTCCATAGCATCCTCTGTTTTCCGCATCATGATGTTTCTCCATGAGGATCAAATCATCACAGTAGACCAGCTAACGCACACTGAAAAGCGTCCTTTGACCAACACAGATATGGTTCTACCCTATGTAGACACAACCACTGATGGTCTTGTACGGTATCAATAATATGGCCCTGGCCAATTCAAATTGTTGTCCATCCTAGGCTAATTCCTAGGAGATCCTCCTATTATCCCTAAAGTATTGCCTGATGCCATAGGGGCCCCGGTGTGCATGATGTCCACATCAAGCATGGAGGTTAGTCAAGACACAAACTCAAGCAGTAACGACACCAAGGCATTAGCTATTGTAGCCTCCCTATTCTATGTCGCCTCCCAAACTGCTTTCCTATACCCACCTGCTAGCTTCACCTCCTAGCAGGTCTTGGCAACACTGGTACTACCCAACATATCATTGGCATTCCCAGTGTGGTATCTCGTTCCCCCTCCAGGAACGCCAGCTACCAACGTTACTGCATTTTGGTTACAACCCCTCAGTCCCAAGGAGCCCCAACCTACCCAAGTAGCAGCCGAAACCACCCCCACAAGGGAAATCCCCACTACGAAACCAGAAACCACGGTAAAGAAAATCGCCAAGAAAGGAAAGAAAGTGGTGACCCCCACCATACAGAGGGAGTCATCAGCCTGCGCTATATGTGATGTCACAGGACACCCTACTCACATATGCCCGAAGTTGGACGAGTTAAAACCACTCCTCGGCTGCGAGGCAAGCACCTCAAAATGGCACTCCCATAAAAAGGAACTCGCCGCCAAAAGTACAGGCAAACCGCTGTGTACCAATCACGCATGCGCCCTCTGTGACACCTATGGAAATTATACCCACCATTGTCCAAAAATACTACTGTATAGGGAGGCCTTACACGTGATCGAGCGATCCTATCAAGAAGATCCCTCCATCCAGTCTATTAATAACGAGCTGCGCATCATCTTATACCTACAAGAAGAACCACGGTCACCCGAAAAACCCCCTACTATACCACCTCCCCTAGTCGAAAGGTGTGTACTTTGTGATGAACTCGATTATTTCATCATTGACTGCCTAGCCTTGGAAATGTTCCAAAGATGGTACCCAGTCCATGTAGTGTACCACGCTAACATGGATATTCCATATTCATGCCAGATATGTGGGGATAACCACCATGTACGTCATTGCCACTACATACCAAGATTCCACACAGCCTTAGACTGTATGTGATCGACCATTGTCCGCCTCTCTTAAGAGGACGACACAGACTCAGATTCCATGAACAGTTCAATGACCCAAGAGGATGTGACAAATATTTCCACCCCATCGTGGCCATCGGAAAGACAGCCAAGTAGGGAGATCCGTCCCCCTCCAAATGCCGACAACACAACACACCAGATATGGTTCATGACATCATACATTGGAACCATGACTCGAGCTATCTACTCATATTCCATAGATGTCAAGACAGCCGCAGCTACAAGAACAGCCGGCCCTATGATGGTACAAACCCAACTTGTCTATACTCTACCTACAGTGTCTGGTTCCACCGCATCCACGATGGAGTCTTTGTCGTGTTTTTCAACTAGCTCCACCAGGATCACCCCCATTCAGTCTCAACCAACAAGGGAACATTCCCCCTTCGAGAATCTCTTTCATTTGGATGAGGATATCCTGGAAACCATGACGGAGCCCAATTACCCATGGGATGTAATGCATCACCGCTCACTGTTTCTTCCCAGGAAAACAGTCAGTCCTGACAAGACAACCGAACTAGAGATCTATGAGATCGAATCAAAAGACTTTCTTCCATCAGGAAAAGTCAAATGGTTCAAAAACCCCATCCTTGCGCCCGATATGTTCGAGGAAGGCAATATGTCGAATATTTAACCTACCATCAAAGTGAACATATCTCAAAATCCATCAAAAGTCGAAGAAATCTCGCTGGGGGCAGCATGTTTACCAAAAGAAGTAGCCTCTTATACCAAATTATTACAAGAGTATCGAGACATATTCGCTTGGGACTACTCAGAAATGCCTGGGCTTAGTCCCGCGATCATAGAGCACCATATTGACACTTGGCCGGATATAACCCTAGTCCCCCAAAAATAACATCAACTGCACCCATCAAAGGCAGAAGCAATAAAACGACAAATCGATAAGCTTCACAAATTCGGGTTCATCTACCCCATCGCCTATACATCTTGGGTTTCTAACCCTATTCCCGTCATGAAAAAACAGGGCACCATACACGTCTGCACCGATTTTCGAGATTTGAACAAAGCTTGTCCTAAAGACAATTATCCCACCCCCTTCATTGACCAAGTCATCGATGCTTGCGCTGACCACGAGGCCCTATCCTTTATGGATGGGTTCTCCGGATATAATCAAATCCAGATCCGCCATACAGATCGGTATAAAACTGCATTCACTACACCCTGGGGCACATTCGCATACAAGGTAATGCCATTTGGCCTAAAGAATGTCGGAACTACCTTCCAAAGGGCCATGAATTACACATTTCATGACTTGGCACACCTTATCCTCGCCTACTTGGATGACCTTATGGTATGCTCCAAAAAATGCTCCGACCATCTTGAGGATCTGCGATTGGTATTCCAACGATTCCATCAATACAACCTGTGCTTAAACCCTCTTAAGTGTGTCTTCTGCGTCAACGCAGGAAGACTTTTAGGTTTTATTGTGTCCCAGCAAGGGATTCGAGTTGACCCTTTAAAGTTTCAAGCCATTAAATAAATCCCCCCACCTCGAACCCTCAGGCAACTCCAAAGCCTGCAAGAAAAGGCCAATTTCCTACGACTTTTTGTCCATATTACACCACCTGTGCCCAACGGCTCTTGCGCCTCCTCCACTAGGACATCTTGTTTAAATGGGATGATCATGCCCAACAAGAATTTGATGCGCTGAAAGAAACACTATCTTCAGCACCACTTATCAATCCCCCCGACTATAACAAGGATTATATCCTGTACCTATCAACCTCCGACGCCCTGTTGGCCAGAGTATTGGTCCAAGAGGGCCCAAACGGAAGGGAGCACATAATTTATTACGTCAGTGAAACCTTGTCAGGCCCCGCATTAAGATATGATCCCGAAGAAAGAACTTACCTATCATTAATCCACACAGCACAGAAAATTCGCCATTACATCATCTTAAAAAATACCACGGTCATAGCAGATACTAATCCCATCAAATACCTTCTCACGCGCTGGCTGGATAGTCATTCTCTAAGAATACAACTTATAGTTTTGCTCTCCCAAAAGCAAAAAGGTGCTTGCCCTAGCAGAGTTCATTACGGACCTCCTAGGATATTCCAAAGGATCACCAATAAATGATTTTCTACTAGATGAACACATATTCTTTGTAGCAACCGACAACCCTTGGTACGGGGATATTCTCCTATTCTTACGAACCCAAAATTTCAAACCGCACCTCACACGAGACGACCGCCAGCGCATATGTCAACAATCCCCTCGATACTTCCTCATAGGATATGTCTTATACAGGAGAGGCATCGATACAATCTTACGCCGATGCCTCACTCACGACCAAGCAGAGCAAGCCCTGAATGATTTCCACGCAGGTGCATGTGGCGGTCATCTATCTGGAATAGCTACCGCCCAAAACTTCCTACGAGCGGGATATTTTTGGCCATCCCTGTTTTGCGACTGTATCAAGGTAGTCAAAAAATGCGAGCGGTGCCAACGATTCGCCCACAAGGCAAGAGCACCGCTTGTCCCTTTGCATCCTGTCATCGTAGCCAGCTCCTTCTATAAATGGGGAATCGACTTCATGACTTGTAACCCAGCCTCATTAGGCAACCATAAATACATCATCGTGGCCATCGATTATTTCACCAAGTGGCCAAAGCCATGCCCACATACGACAATACAGCAGAAACTGCCACTCGATTCCTGTTCAACCACGTGATAGCCCGATTTGGCGTCCCCAAAGAGTTAGTCTCTGACCACAGAAAGCACTTCAAAAACGAAGTCTTCAAGGAGCTATCTCACCATCTCGGATTCACCCATGAATTCGCTTCACCATATTACCCCTAGTCCAACGGACAGGTAGAGGCCATTAACAAAGTACTCAAAACTATGTTACAGCGCATGGTGAACAACCACAAAACCAACTGGCACCACATGCTCTTTTCCGCCTGTGGGCATACAGCACGGCAGTTAAGACTTCCACTAGTTTTACTCCTTTCCACTTAGTATATGGGATCGAAGCTGTGATCCCCATAGAACACGAGATCCAAAACTTGCATACAGCCATTGAACTCCTTGAAGACACCCAGCCTCTAGAACAACGCCTAGTACAACTAGAGCTAGTTGATGAAAACAGGCGTCAATTGCTGCAACATAATGAGGCCCATAAGAAAAGGGTAAAATAATCATTCGACCGCCACATCACCCCTCACTCATTTACTGAAGGAGAGCTAGTCCTTCGCTATGATGTCGCAAAAGAATCCATAGGGCCAGGAAAGTTCGAAACCCTGTGGAAAGGGCCCTATATCATCAAACATTGCTTCCAGCAGGGGGCATACATCTTGATGGAACCGGATGGGACCTACCTCACTAACCCCATCAACGGCCTTTACCTCAAGAAATTCTACCCATAAGGGCCTTGTAGCCCTTGTCCCCTAGAGCTAGTGTACACAAAAACCCCAACACTGAAATATTTTTGACCCAAAAAACCTAAAGCGCACTCAAAATATCACCATGGATCACCAACTTGAACCTTATTTCAGATTTGTTGATGGAGCATCGCGATGGTCTCAAAACTTAGTTGCAGCCGCCTGGGTCATCTACTACCCTGATCGATCACCACTATGTTCAAACAGTGTGTGCATCGGTTCAGCAACCAACAATCAGGTAGGATATTATGCCGTTATCGGACTTATGTGCGAGGCCCTCCACCAGGGCATCCGCCATATGCATATCTACCTAGATTCCCAGTTAGTAGTCTCGCAGTTAAACCAAACATTTGAAACCAGAGATGCAAACCTATTTAGAAAATATTTGCGTGCCAGAAGATTAAGCATACAATTCGATTATATTACATTCTCACATGTATCAAGGAATCAAAACCAACCAGCTGATTGCATAGCTAACAATATCCTAGACGGGAATGCATCGCGAGCAAAACACTATACATAAAAACCAAAAACATGTATATCCATCAGCATCACACAAATGCATAAACTGAAATAGACATCACACCATGTAGAGCCGCAAAAAATACCTCTCATATATATATCAAAAAATATGTGTATCAGAGTACAAAAATAGTATCACTGGCCCATTGGCCAGCCCAAAAATACAAAGGTTGTTAAAAATAAGGGAAGCATCCTCATAATGGGTGCTTTCCCTATGTAAAAATCTACCCTAGGGGGGTGCCCCCTTAGGAGGAGCACCTGGGCCCACCACTGCACCTCGTACCACCATTGGAGCTACTGTCGCCACTGCGATAGCTACCCGTCATAGAGTAGGTCGGTAGTCCCTCTCACGGGCCATCACTGTCTCTAGCCATATCTCCTCGAAGTCATCCATAAGACCTCGAGCAGGCATCCCGTGGGTCAAACGGTCCACTCGACCCCAAAAGTCCTCTAGAGCCTTTACCTGAGCTGTAAGTGTTGCGATGCGTGCCTCAGCCGCATCTGCACTAGCTCTCTCAGCCGCTACCTCACCTGCACCCATGATTCTACCCTCACTGGAAGGACCAGCACCATCCCTGCCAGGTCTACCGACACCCTCGCCCAGTTCACCTATGGCGCCACCCCCCCGACCACCAAGCGGTCGTGGTAAAGGGTTGTGACCCACCAATCGAGCCATTGGGTGTCCCACCTTGACAACATCTACATGAGTAACCAAATGAATGTCAATGTCAATGAAAAACACTCAAGTACACAAAAAACTCAAGTAAATGCCGAAATATAACACATACCTGCAGGACCCCAAACATAACCAAAAGGGAGACCAATATCTGCGTCACCCTGAAAGTCCATCCCTGCATAAGGGTATGCCAAGAATATCTGCGGATTGGCCTCAAACCAGGCCTCCATCGTGTCATTCCAATAACGACCCACTCTGCCACCACCGCTGCGTGGCATCACCGAAGCCCACCTCCTCATACGTGGCTCCCTCAGCCCCCCAATAGGCACAGCCACCACGGGCCTCAACAGCACGACCCTCTCGTACATAATGCTGCACAAAATGCTAGCATACGCAAATGATTTGGATCCACGTTGGACCCAGTTCAGTTGTGACACCATACCATCAAAGCAAAAACGGGAAAAATCAAAGAAATGCTCATTCCTTAAATGGCATAAAATAGCCAACTGTGGGCCCGATGCCCGATGAGGTGCAAACGACCCCGCCGATCGCACAATAATGGCCAGAGCACACCGCTCGGCCACATCTGTCACTGAGGCGATATTGATGCACCCCTCAGTAAGAGGCACACCACCGCAATGTCTCCTCCAGAACCTGTCCATATTCACCCGTCCAGCAGGAAGTGGATACCTCAGTGCCTCTCCCTGAGGCAATAATCCGGTCACAAAGTAAATATCCATCTCCGAACAGATAATCAAGTTCGTCCCCCTTAGGACAAACATGTTTCCCCTCCTGCGCCAATTTCGTATGATATAACATAACAAGCGGTCCTTGACAGAAGGAACTCATTTTCTGCAAACTTCAGGAGGCCCCATCTGGCTAACTAACGGCGCGCCCTAGCATCAACAGCCAAAGTGGTCTAGATCTTGGGCCAATCTCATTCTCTCCACACCAACCTTCCAATCAACAGGCACCCATCAATACAAAGGAGAAAAATCATAAGGGACAGCAAAAAACCCCAGTTTTTTTCAAAAACACTACCCTTGCACGCATGTTTCATTCACAGGCATACCCTTGTGAGCAAAGAGGTAGGAACAGTGTGCCCTCGTGCGGCTATACCTAAGAAATAAGTGCAAGGGGGGCGCCTATTTTCCTATATCTCCCACGCAATCTAGGGCAAAAATGCCCTTTGAGGCCATACAAACCTAATTTGTACGACCCCCGGCGTCACCAAACTGAAAAAATTAAAATGCAGAACGTCATGAGAGTTACCTCAGCATAGTATCACTAATCACCAATACACAGGCTGACCACAACGGAAAGAAAGGCTCTGATATCACATCTGATCTCCCAAAACTCAGCAAGTACAAATGAATAGGATTAGGGCCATAATCCCTTATTTATTGCCCTTTTCCAGAACTTCGGAGGTCCATAAAAGAAGATCCGAAGGTCCATTCTACAAACCATAAGTTGCACCATAATCAGTATTCCATGATGAACGAAAGCAATTCCCTACATTCACTTTTAGAAGAAATATTTTTTCAAGCGCCGACAGGTATGCACCCTCCCATCATCCTTTCCAAAATTCATGTTTTTCAATAATATTGAACAAAAATACGATGCTTTCACTTGAGGTAGTTTTTTTTGAAGGAAGAACCTGCAAACCATTCACAACACCCACCACCGAAAGTTCCAGAGCAAGTATCATTCTACCCTTAGCATGATAGAGTCCCAGAAAAATTTGCATATCCTAACATCATTTCTCCATCTGAAATAAACCATAGGGTCCTCATACCCAACCACGTTTATCATCACCTCACCCTGCATATGATAAACGTCTGTAATGGTCGGTAGAGCCTCCCCTCCATGGCAATCATCATCCAAAGTAGACCATACATCACCCCACAAGTGACGCCATGGCCATACCATTTTTAGTCTGGGAAGCACCTCATGCCCATCCATATACCATGCATAAGTTCAATTTCACCATCTAAACCAACCCCCTTCCCGGACGATCAGGTTGTACAAGCAGAATGAAAGCGCACCTCCGCGCACCGCATTAGGCCCACCATACCTCCATCAACATTAACCCATCTGCAACATCTTCTGCTTCATCAACCCCGCACATGAGACCAACCAATGGGACCCCTACCCCCAGCAAAACACCGTCCTCACACCATCAAGTGAGCGGCCCTCTTTCATGTTTTGGGGTACCCGTCTCTGTGTTTTGTACAAACCAAACCCCATTATTTTATTCTTTTGGTAAGTGTACAAAGATCACAAACAATGCCCTTCGCCTCTTCACCCTCATATTACACTTTTTCCTCCCATGGCAGCAGTCCCCCATCTCCCTTGGTCGAAGTATTTCATTCCCCCCATGCACGCACCATTACAACAATCATAGCCCGTTCATACCCGCCCTGGAAGTCCTATCGACTCCAGGGACTTTTCCCTGCAGAAATACCTATGACTGCCACCAAGCTGCTCAAATATACTTCGACCTCAAGCCACTAAATCCCCATCATCCGTTTTCAGCTACCTCTCACCAACATGCCTATGTTAAACCCATTATGGTTCGGTTAAGGCTTCCTTTTTGTCGACATCAACACCTCTTTTCCAAAAAGGAAGCAGTACCTTGGATTACCCCTCCCCACGTAAAGGGGTATCATCGGGTTGCACTATGGGAGATATCATTGTCCATAGATGTCATCGATCCTATTGACATTCGACTACAACAAAAGCTTTCATGTCACGATGGTATCGTACCTTACAACCATTTCACTTTGATCAAGATCCATCAAAGACCCGTGCCTTTATAAGCATCTCTGACAACAATGCTTACATAGGAAGGTCCCAACCAATACATATGCATACATTGCGCAGTGATATGCCATACCAAGATTACGCATATGGGTACCACATTCCACCTATCGTCAAAGGAAAAACGCCCCTGAGGGCATCAACAGTCGTCGTCAGCAACCACCAACATCACTACCACAATAGTGACACAGACAACACATGTATCTGTCAATTTTGTTTAACTAGCCTAGCATCACGAGCATGGGACATGCCCGCCTCATTGAAATTTTTCAAATATGTTGTATATTTTTTCTGCTTGCAGGGGGTCCCTTAGGCCATGGTTATCTCAGAACCGGTGCAAGGTGTTGTCTCTTCTACACGCAAGCCTCACTCTCTCTCTCTCTCTCTCTGTGTACGATACATAAAATAAACTATAATGTATTTCGGCTATATAGTTCTTCCTAGACCTCACACATTAGGGGGCATCTGTTAACACTGGAAAATCATACAGCATAAAACGCCATCAATTAATGTCGAGCCTAAGGATTTACAGCACAGGAATACATTTTGGAATCAAGAATCTTTAAGGTTTTTAGCAAATCAAATTTGAACTAGTCACAAATGCTCAAATGTGCACTTTTTCCTTCAAAAAGAGCGTCTTCTGCGCGCACTGGAGCCCAATAAGTGCGCATTCCTAGAAGTAGCAAAAAGTCACTTTCTAGGACCATAAGCAAGCAAAGGACAGTTTATCCTTATGTGAAAGCCACCTAAGGACAGCACCAGCACCTCCTTAGGCCTTGTGTGAGCACACAAAAGCATATTTCAGCACACAATGGAATAATGCCCCTCCCTTGGGTCACCATCCACCATGTACCAAGGGAGGGAAGGAGGTTTGAAGCTCACCTATAAAAACCCACCAAGAGATGAACAATGGGTGATCACAAGGTTATGCTGGCCAAAGTTGCCCAAGCAACACCAGTGTCTTGTGTGACCCAAGGAGCAGGAGCTGAAGAAGAGGACTCGATTGTTGGCCACCCAACAATCCTAGTCCATTTCAGCACAGAGAGAGAGTTGAACTATGTCAGAAGGCAGAAATTGAAGGACAAACATCCTTGCATCGAGTCCTAGAGCCACTGCCTAGGCCCTTTGGCAAGTGGGTAAGATTTTTTTTCATTCCAAGCATTCAATAAGAATAAGGCCATCGAGCCCTTGTTTACCTTGTTATTGTTTGGAACTCTCTATATAGCTTCTTTTGTGTTTTTAGTTTTAGTTTTTTAACAGAGCATACTTTAGTGTATTACTTCATTTAAGTTTTATACGTCTGAGCTCCCCCCAAATACTGCCTGTTACTTATGGTTTAGAGAAAAGAACACATTCTCTAAACGCGTGTGATTTCGTACACGCGTGTGTCGAATCCACCACAACAACTTAGATATAAATATCACCTTTAATTCGTATAAGGCCTTAGATACACCCTAGGGATAAATCTATATGAACTTCATGCACCATTATAGAAGCTTCCCCCACAATGTGGTTAGGAACTTTATCAACTTAGAAACTAGCACTACAATCCTTTTCACCCTCCAAATGAATCCACCTAAGAATCGATGTGGTTTTCCATCACCATCACCCTTTATAAAGTTCTTGGAACTACTATAACCATATCGTATGTTGGGTTGTTCACCAAGATAAAACCTTATGGACATGTTTGAATAATTAGGCCTACTCCCCCACTTGAACTAAAATTCAAACATAACATATGCCACTTCTACCTGTATTCCCACCTTCATTTTGTTTTCTCTACTACTATATCCCAAACTACTAAGAAAAGGTGCTTTCAATTCAAAAGTAGAATAAAATGTTGGGATTACCTCTAGGCTTTTAAAATTCATAGGGTGGTTGGTTTAGATTGGATCCACTTTTCTTAGGATATATCATGTCTTCTACTTGACCTTCCTCTAGCTCAAACAATTAGAACACAGTATTAAGTGTTTCTTCCTCTTATTTCTTTGTGATGATATCTCTCTCCATAGGCTAATCAATACCTTACAAACCAAGGCTTCCTTTTAGACAATCATGATCCATCTAATTGAACGTGCTCACCTCCTTGTGCCATCACTTCTTTTTTCTCTTCCAAATTTCTAGACATATTCTCCCCACCTATTCTTCTCTCCAACGTCTTTCCAATTATGAAATACCCTTATTTGAACACATGTTTGGTATTCTCTTGACACGTTTGAAACCTTTTGAACTCTTTTACTTGTGCCAATATGTTTCCATCCTCACTAATACCCATTTTCATTACCAACGTATTGTGATGAATCCCCTCTATTCATCCACCACTTCTTAATTATTGCATTTTGATTAAAATCCTATTTTTCCCTCTTTAATACATGTGATTCCTCCATGGCACCTTATTCCCTTAGTTATTCAATATTGGTCAATCCATTCTAGGTCACCTCCAAGCATTGGTGCTTACACTTCTATGGTTGGAGAACCAAAAAAACAAATAAGCTGGGTACATGAAATAACAATGCTTGAATAGTCAAGAACTAGTAACTTTCCTTATTATAATATATTTATGCATGGGTTTTATCATGCCAATTAATAATTTGGTTAAATATCAATAATGCTAACAAAATTTCTTCCAAACAATAACAAACACAAGAAATAGCGTACTAAGACAATATAGATTCGCCACTTGACCTTCCATATAGGCCAAAAATGATAATCATATTTTTTTAATGGGCAAAAGCTACAATAAATTACTATCCCTCATGCAAGTGAATAGGAGGAAAATCCAAAGATAAAATATATCAGGTTTGTTTTGGTTGGGTTGTTTTCCTTTTCCTTTTCCTTTTCTTTTTCTTTTGTATGGAAGGTGATAATATGACTTTCTCACCACCCTGCCCCTGCTTGACCCATCTCTCGATCCAGATCCAAATTCAATGTCTTCCCCATAGAATGCCAGTGAATAATCCTCATTTATCTACGTATCATTCAACCAAGACTGCGGTTTCTTTTCTTGTGGCTCAGAATAGAGTAAGGAAGCATGGTGGGTTGTATTTCATGTCTAGTCCCCTGATAATGAGTGTGACAGGTACCATGGGATTTCGGTAAAATCTCCACTATGTAAATATTAGGAGATATTTTTAGGACAATTTAAATGACTAACTGGAGGGGTCTATCCTCCGAAGTAAAATATTAGGTTAACTTTCCGAATGAATATATGAAACTCATAGCACTTCTCTGACTTTTGGTGGGATTTGGTCCACATTTCAGAGAATCTATGGAAAATTTTAGATTTGAGATCTATAATTTGTACAATTTATGCAAACAAGTCATATTTCGAGAAGATTCTTGAAGCTCTCTTGAAATCCTGTAAATAAGGAAAATGTATCACCAATTGGGCATTCGAGTCTGTGTTGTTATTCTGAGCTCTCTCTCTCTCTCTCTCTAAAGCTTTGTGTCATCATGCCTTTAGGCCGAGTTCGACAAGCCTACACATGTGCATTTTGATGCATATGTGAACCTAAAGTGGTGGGACTCATAGGGAGTATTGGGTTTGTCAAAGACTTTGTTAAGGTCGATCTGCACCTCTGAGCAAATTCTGTAATATGTAAATGGTATGAGAGCCAAAGTTGTGTAAAGACTTTATTGTAATAGGCAATGTCTGCAACGAGCCAAGAAACCTTCGACCTCTGAACAATGTTAGCTTCAACTTTCTTGTTTTCAGTGTTGTTGATAAATTCTCTTAAATTCAATCTCTGTATTTATAATGTATTTGATGTAATACGTAACTGTGATGTTTTATACGCAAAATAAAATTTGTATTTCTAAAAAATTTAATAGGTCTCGATTTTAGGAATTTGTCTTTTGCGATCCATAAAAAGTGTATAAAAACTTTCGGTGAAAAGCACATGTAAGAAAATTTTGTCGACGCATAAACCAGCCAGTGTGGTTCATCATTAGGACAAGATGAGAAATATGATCAAGAAACCTGCTTAAATAGATAAGGAAAGCTCCAACTAGCCGTTGTAAAATAATAGCTAGTTTGATTAGAATAAGAAATTAAATTAAATTCTATCTTATTTTATTACATTTTAATTTTTTAATGTTGTCTAATTTGAATATAATTTAATATTAATACTTTTTTTAATATAATTTAATATTTTTATTATTTTAATACTTTTAATATGTCTCGATTGTTTAGTAAATCCAAAATTAAACAAATTTATAATAAATACTTATTTAAGTAGCAACAAAGATTCCAAATACATCAAATTATTATTGCCATTAAATTACAACGATAATTGGCTAGGAAAACACTATTTGCCCAAGCCAATCCTAAAGCCCCATTGTTTTTTGTTCCAGTAAGTTAAAAATTTCTAGGTGGAAAGGGTTTGCCTTCTTCGTCAAGGGCCCTGAGTCGTCGAGCCATGGCGGGTTCTTTGGGTCCTCTTCCGAATTATGGAGTGGCATGGAAGGATCAGATAGGAAAATGGGCATTCCCATAATATTATGATGGCCTCGCAGAATTCATGGAAATCAATGTCTGGTTTGATTTACCTTACATGAGCTTAACGAAGTGCTTACAAATCGGGCTGCAAATGGATGTTGCAGATTACTCAAGGTCTCTAGGTCAAACCACAGCAGGTGGAGCAACCCCATTCAACTCTCTTCTCCATTAACAACCAAAGAACGAGTGGAAGCTGAAGTCAGAGCTGGAGCCAGATTAGGTCATCTTGTTGATACCCCTAATGTACCCACAACCCCAATCTCTTCCATATATTCGTCTTTTACAGAAGCAATCAAAGATCAAGAACCGAGCCGCCTTGCGACTGTGGCGTCCGCAAGCGGTGCAAAAGGGGGCAGGCATGCCACAGGCTCCCAAAGATCAGGAATCCCAGGACAAGCCTTCACCGCAGTCCAAAAAATAGTAAATTTTCAAAACCTCTACTTTTCTCAATATATTTCGAGCATTAGATTTTTGTATAATCATTCAACATATTTACATGATATTTTGTTCTGAAATCAAGAGCAAGCCTAGAAATAAGGTTCTAAAATGAAACCACGATACCAGATTTTCCTTCATGACCAAAAGTGATGTGGATCACTTGGAGGATGGATATATATTGCGCAGAAATATATAAAAAGGGTGAAGCAATTTCACATCGATCCCATCAATTCCTCCATAGCAAATTATATCTCTAATCTTGAGTTTTTTTTGAAGTTCCATTCCATGGAATCTGCAAATAACATGAGCAATGATTTGCTGAGAAATTGCAGAAAGATGTTGGTGATTGTATCCTTCTATGTATTAGTTATGTTCATCACTTTGATCACATCCCAGAAAGGGTGCAGGAACAATTGAGAAACATTGAATGAGACTGACAAGGCCAGTTAATCTCCACCGGTGGCAAATGCACATACGATCCAAACGTGAGCACTCACATCTATTATGGCATTATCGATGGCTCCGAAACGGGCACCTGCAAGCTGGGCATGCCTCTGCAAGGAAGGAATCCCCCTTCCAAGGATGTCTGCAACACCAACACTAGAGATGAATGTTGCTTCTCATCCCATTGTTACACCACATACAATTTCTCTCCTATAATTTATTCTCACACGCATGCGACTCTCACCCTCAATGACTCTAGGACATTTTCCCAAATCCCTCTAGGACACTTGCCCAACCCATCAAATTAACCGATTCGAGATGTTGGATGATTTCTCTATTGAGGCAAGTGATTCTTATACTAGTTTGATATCGATAAATGAATTCATGATTAGGTATCGTGCACTCCTGCGCCATTGTTCATGCTTTTTGGAGAAGATGTCCAACCTTTTTAGAAAATCATTGAAAATTTACTCCTTCATATTATTATCACTTTGAGCTGAAATTGGAATTCCTCTCAACCTATTCAATTCTTGGCAATACTGCTTAATCTGGTGCATAATAGGCTCAATTCTCATTACCATATCTCTCAGAGAATTTAACCCCTCCTTGCAGCAAAGTGCACTTCTAACATGACGGAAAATTTTGTGGATGGCAACGTCAATCCTTACACTAATAAATCTAGAGATAAATCCAGGATCATGAGGCCACATGATGTGATTTTGTGAGTAACATATATTCAGAGTGCAGAGGGAGCGTTGTCACATGGCGTCCCTCCCTTGTGTGTCTGACGCATGTAGTCTATAAAAAATAAAAAATGTTTCACTTTGTACTAAAATGTGGAACATGCTTACTATGCCAAGGTTGTTTTATGGTGGCTTTTTTGGAATGAATAAACTTTCCAAAACCAAGAGTGAAGCGCACACTAGCTTCTCTTTTCGTTGATACGTGCTTTGATAGGAAATCATTTCACGATTGATGGCCAACTTCTTCCGCTTCTCTTATGTTTTTGGTATTTGACTTTGCATATTTCTAATTATGTGGCCTGTTTAACAAAAATATAATGGATAACACTCTAAAATTCACCCATAGTTCTAGCTAACAAGATTATAATGTCAAATTTTGCATCAATCGAATAATAAACATTAAAATACCACAATACGAAAGGTTACCATAGAAAATATAACACTCTAAATCTTTAGACTAACTAAAGAAATAAAAATACTCGGATCTACCAATACAATTTCTTAAGATAATGCAACCACTTCAACGTTCAAGAACCATTATAATAGAGTTGTATGATGCCAAATGTAAGACAAATTTTTTTTTATTCGCAGTGTATTATGTGATCATAAAAATTAGCAATGAGAACCATCCAAATGTGATGCCAAGGGGCAATGGTGAAACTTTGAAATATAACATGTCAAGGGGCAATGATGAAACTTTGAAATATAACATGTCAAGGGGCAATAATGAAACTTTGAAACATAATATGTGCCTTAAGTTGTATTTAGGTTTAAGGATGCATCCAAGAAATTTATCATTTCCATAACATATTTATAATACATGATGTTATTTCAACCATCAAAGCAACAATTAAACTCATGAATAACAATGGAATCCTGGACATGGAATGTAAGCAGTGGGTGGTGATCTTAGTATGCAAATGTTATTTATAGCAGACGATTTTATTTCAACCATCAAAGAAACAATTAAAATCATGAATAACAATGGAATCTTGGATGTCGAATGTAAGTAGTGGGTGGCGATCTTAGTATGGAGATGTAAAGTTATATATGAGAAGAATTCTTGCACCCGTGGGTTGTGATATTAGTATGCAAATGAAAAGTTATATATAAGAAGCATTATTTCACCTTTGGGTTAATATATATCTATTTATCCTAAATTTAGTACATATTTGGGTTAAGAAATATATTTTATATTCATTACACCTTTAGGTTTCAAGGGTTATTTCATATGCACTAATCAAGGGTTTCAAGGGTTTTGGTTATTTTCCTATGCGCTAAACAAAACCAAAATTTAGATCACAGATAGACCAAAAAAGAGGAGGGAAAAGTGGAGTGTGCAGCACAAGCCCGCCTCGAAGGTGGAGGAGAAGGTGGGAGAGCACGTTTTTACAGCGATTCGAATGCTAATTAAGGGTTTCAAGGGTTTTGATTATTTTCCTATGCGCTAAAAAAACCAATAGTCATATCACAGATAAACCAAGAAAGAGGAGGGAAAAAAGGAGTGTGCAGCACAAGCCCGCCTTGAAGGTGGGGAGAAAGTGGGAGAGCATGATTTTATAGAGCTTTGAACATTAATCAAGGGTTTCAAGGTTTTGATTATTTTCCTATGCGCTAAAAAAAACCGAAATTTAGATCAAAGATAAACCAAAAAAGAGGAGGGAAAAATGGAGTGTGCAGCACAAGCCCGCCTCGAAGGTGGAGGAGAAGGTGTGAGAGCACATTTTTACAGGGTTGTTCGAAGTTGTTGCTATCGACAATCATACAGGTATGTAAATAGCTATGTTTTCAATATTTTCACTTAATTTTAGCAATCTTATTTATTTATTCTTTGCCATGGTGTCAGGGGTTTGAGCACTAGTCTTTTTCCCATTAAATTCATATGTTTTGTTTAATCTTTGTATGTTCTCTCATCAAAAGCATGATATTTTCTCTCTCTACGCTTCTTGTTCTATAATTTATGAATTTTTCTGTTTGTGTGGTCTCTTTCATGGAATTTGTACCTGTTACAGAAAATTGCTTGGATCGCAACAAATTCATTTCATTTATAAAATAATTTGGATAATTTTTCACGTCATTAGGCTCTATCCTATATAAAAACACTACTCTGCATATTAATTTTCTTTTTGTTTTAAGAAATGAGCTTATCGTATTAGGAAAATTAGAATATAAACATAAAAAAGCTAGAAAATATAGGAGAATATCTTCAAAAGGGAAACAGTAAAAGGGATTTTAGGTATCTGTGACATTAAGAACTTTTAGTAAAACAACTATAGTATCTAAGTTGGACTGCCAACAGAATCGGGGAAAATGGAAACTATCAAAGATTCTTCATGAATACTGGAAGTGTCAAGCACCCAACACATATCAATAGGTGGGATATTGTTCATCACTATAATGGCAAATTTCATGTCTTGCCAGACTCTAAGGTCATGATGGCCCCATTGTTTCACAGGGGTGAACATACCGCACTTTGAGAGGAACCCTTGCTCGACCAATCTGTCAAGGTTCCCTACTGGTAGGGGAATCAAACATTTTTATCACCAACCTTGTTTGACCAACCTGTCAATGCTTCCTGCTATTGGAAAATTTTGGAAACATTGGAAAAAGGTGAAAACCCCAAAAACACAATAAATTGCATTTTCACGTTTTCAAATAGCCAATTATGGTAACAATGCATGATAGTGAGAATAGAAGCCTAGTGGAAGGCTTAAATATTTAATGAACTAATTAATGTATTAATAGCCCCATTAGCAAGCTACTAAAGTTGGGCAATATACAAAGCACAACAAAACTTCAAGAATAAGAGCATTGAGGAAACAGTTCAGATACTGCCAGGCAATAAATCACAAACAAATTACCCCACAACTGCCCATGAATATAAATCATGAAAAGACTACAAGTAAAGACCAAAACTATTGCCACAGGAAATATTGGAAGCTGGCTAAGAAAGGAAACCCTCAGTCATGGCACATGGAGCACAACTTAGATGAACTTCATAATGGCCAAATTTAACTTCTTATTAGCAATGCTAAAATTGGGTCAATTAACTTGGAGGTAAACTTCCATAATCTCAAAACTATGGCTCTTTAATCACTATTACCAACACTGATCCAATGGAGACATCGATCTCATACTCACCCAAAACATTCGTTGGAAGGGTTTTTCCCATGCTAACCTAGATGGATGGCATTGCTTCCCTTTTCATGCAGCAATGTAGGGGACAAAGCAGCCTTCTTCCAGAAATTCCAAAGAGACACATTGCACTCTCCAAACATGAGAGAAGCATCAAGAGCATCCAGTTTGCTAGAGGTTGGAATCCATAAAAATTTCCTGCAATAGACATAATCTAGTGGTCACACTAGCCTTGGTATCTATTACCATATAAGAATAGGTTCAAGTTGTGCTTATCACCAGAGAGAGCTTGTCATGTCAGGTTAGGGTCACAAAGGGATCTGTTATCATGGAAGAATCCTTTCCTTCCACAACTGGATCCTTCTACTTGCAACACACTTGAATACTTTCATGTGCACCCAGCACTAAAAACTGTGTAGGGCATAGGTTTCCTCTTCAAGATGGAAAACCTTGGCTATTACATTTCTAGGAAAAAAAATTATTAGAGTTGAGTTTGTGTAAGATTCACGAGAAAATAATTTTGGAATGGGTAGTTGTATAGTAGTCCCATTTCTTGTATTCATTATTGTTTGAATTTTGGAAAACTCAATATCTATGAATTTTTCTGTCATATGTCTGTTTAAATTAGATCCCCTCTGATGAAGTCTGACATACTTCCATTCATTTTCTAATTTTTTTTTGGTTTCTTATTTTCTTTTCATTTATTGCATTGCAAGGGAAACTTAACCAGCCAATGCACTCTCAAATTTTATTCTTCACAATAAAAACCCAAGTTCCTTTTGTTACCACCTCACTTCCAAGGACAACTAGAGGATATTTTCTTTGATGATCTACATCACAGACAGTGGTGCTGATGATGACATTCAGAATTCTCCAGATAGCTTCCCAAAGATGCCTCTCAGGTCAACACACATGGGGTACCATTTTCCATTGATTCATATCAAATGTTTATGCCCAATGTATTTGACATGAAAGTAGGGATTGTGGGTTGAATAAGATAATGAATCATCATGCTTGGAAGTTATGCCTTCTTCTTTCTTTTACCTTGGCGGCCCTCATCAATCTCCTAGTTAAGTGTTGCCACTCTACAATAGAAGGGTACTACTGGGGAATTCTGATAAGGATAATGTTCCCACACCCTTTCCCATACATAACTTGTGCTATTACTTCTAGCTATTATGATGGAATCCTAAGGCCTCATAAATATTTTAAATGATAATTTGGTATCTTAGGGGGGAACTATGTCTTTGCTATGATTGAATATGAGCATCCATTCATTTTCCATCTTTTTTAGTTTCTTATTTTCTTTTTTATTTATTGCATTGTGATGGCAACTTAACCAGCCAATGCACTCTCAAATTTCCTTCTTCACAAGAAAAACCCAAGTTCCTTTTGTTACCCCCTCACTTCCAAGGACAACAAGAGGAGATTTTCTTGGATGATTTCCATCACAGACAGTGGTGTTGATGATGACATTCAAAATTCTCCAAACAACTAACCAAATATGCCTCTTATCTCAGCGCACATGGGGTACATTTTTCCATTGCTTCATATCAAGTGTTTATGCCCAATGTATTTGACATGAAAGTAGGAATTTTTGGTTGAATAAGTTAATGAATCGTGATGCTTGGAAGTTATGCCTTCTGCTTTCTTTTACCTTGGCGGCCATCATCAATCTCCTAGTTAAGTGTTGCCACTCTTCGATACATATACATTATTGTAATAATGTGAGAGGGGTGTTACATTCTTCATCAAGAATTAAGTGTATATTTTTCATTTGCAGATATAATTTCACTGTTAGAGTGTATAGTTGTTACATTCTTCGTCGGGAATTAAAGGTAGATTTTTCATTTACGATATAATTTCACTATTAAGAGGCATTCTGATGGCTCCCAAAAAGAAGAGCCACTATATAGAACCATTACAAAATGGTTGAGTTACAGATAGCATTCAACCATGATAAGATGAAATTTTGTGGGCTGAATTAGACTACAGATCATTTTGGCCCACCTATGAAACTTGACTATTGACTTGGAAGAAACTGGCCAATAAACCCACCCATGATTATATATATATATATATATCTTTTAGTTATATTTATCATTTATTTTCCCAGACTTTCTAAAATCATCTGTAATCTCTTATTAGCCGTTAAAATATGTTTTATTCACCTCATCATCTATTAGAAAAGCATTTTATTTCTTTGGTTCCAAAATCCTTTTGGACATCTTGGTTATAGGTGCCTCAGTTCCCACTAGATCTGTCTGCTGAAGATGTGGAGGAAGAACCACACTCCTACGGGTCATCAACCTCCTAATATTTGCCTCTCCTGCCATCCGAGGCCAAAGGGAAGAAACTTATGATAGAGGACAAATACTAGATGAAGTTCCAATATATGGTGTGTGTCTCCATCTCACTAGGATGGCTTGATACTATTTTCTGAGGGTGGAGGGTTGCCTTCTAGAAGGGTGATCTTTGTCCTAGGATCTATGTTGGCATATATATGTATACATGGGGATACACAACTCACTGAAGAGTTTCTTATGACAAGGCATACCAGCAACAGTGATAATAGCAGTTCTTGTCAATTTACATAAAGTATTTAACTAACCTTACTCCCTCTTATTTAGGGAGACCCCAAGCATAAGCTTGTCTCTATCATGAAGGTGCCCCGGTACCTGTTTTGCAAAATAAATTTCATATGACCAGACTTCCTTTCATGCTGAAGAGAATCCATAATCATGCCATGACTTTGAGAGTACCCTTCCATAGAGAAGTTCCTTTCTATAATATCCAAGATATTTCAACAAATAACTCCCTCTTAGGTAGCTGAGGTATGCCATTCCTTTTATAGATGGACTATAATATAGTCATGCATTTCCTCATTAAATGATCATCAGAACTCTTGCTGCAAAATTCAGAGGGAAACTTCAAAAGGTTATTCATCCAAAAATACATGCAAGCATCTTATCAGTATCCTCTTCCTTTAAGTAGAAATCATTTTCCTTAAGCGATCTATCTCCATAGACATGCCCAAAAATGTCCTTTGTTGTACCATATGATGGATTCTCAAAATATATTTCTACAATAATGATGGTGAGCACAAACGACTTAGTGAAGGGAAACTTGCTACTATATCTTAATATTGGTTTCAGAGAAACTGAATAGCACTAGATGTGCTCTTCTAATCGAGCCAATGTGAGAATTTTCAAGGAATCTTAGATCTCATAGTGTATATGGGGATATCTCACAAAGTATTTATCCAATATGTAAGGGGTTCATCCATAGATTGGATCAGATCCTTGAGGCATAAATCTGATAGACTCTTTATTAAGAACCTTAGAAATCTCATATGAATTCTAGTAGCTTTTCCATCTCTTCAAACCTTTAAGTGGAGGAAATGACTTTTATTTTTTATTTTGAACGAAAGGCTTATCAGTAGTTGAATCTGAGCTCCCTTTGAATATCCTACAATGCAACCAACTGTATGGGCTATTGATCTAGGGATTATTTGGCCTTCAATTATGATCATCCCTTGTGGGAAAAATAATTTATTTAAAATAAGGGTTCTTTTGTATTCAGACATTCATATCCATAATGAGATCCTGACTCAATGTAACCCAGATGTCAAATCCAGGGTCTCCAACTTATTGTACTTATTGAGATATAGAATATAATATGTACCTTCATTAAGGCACCTTTGAATATTGATTTGGAGTGCCATGCTCTTCTTCTTCTAGCTGATAACATATCCTAGTGAGTTGTACTCCATATCAAAATTACTGCAATATATTTTACTCGAATATCCTTGTAGTTTCTTTAGAGAGGATATGTTTTCAGAATATACGTTATCCGATAGTCTTGTTCACATTTTAATTTGTGAACAATACTGCAGTACTATATATATGAATATAAAATGTTCTTCTACTGCACCTACTGTACCATTGGTATGTTGTACATGTACTTCAAGGGTTATGACAAACCCTAGTTGTTGTCTTTACTGATATCAATATTACTGACCTACGGCATATGTCCTTAGTAGCATTTTAGCCTCTCTTGACATACAAGGTACCAAATAAAAACACTGGAGCCACCTATGATAAGATCCGACATAAGCGTAGCTATTACTGATACTAAATGACTTAGTTCCCTAACACTGTACTGATGAGGGCCCTGCCATCCTCATGCTTCGGTATGATCAAATGGTCTTAATATGTGAGACAAGGTGTTGTATTTCAGGATGTAGACTTCAATTTAGTGCACAATAATTCTTCATAAGAATATTTTCCATATTTCCATATTAGCCATAGAGCATAGGTAATTTCCTAGTAAATTTTATGTAGACCTTGAAATAAAAGGTTTACTAGATGCATTGTAAGGTCTGGTGAATGATGTGTCATCCAATTTATTCATTGTTGTAAGACTGAATTTCTTCTTCTGAACGATTCACAGATGCTATGGGCATGTATATGATAATGCCTTTCCATATCTATCATCTTGATTATGCCAGTTTGAGATGAACTACATCAAGATGAAAGCACATTCAACACTGCCTTTTCACTTATACCATAATGGTCTACACATATATGACATTAACAATTTTTGAAGTTTCGATGAGAATATGATATTTTCTAATGTACTTGAGTCACCTTCATATTGAACTATCTTTCAAGGATGGAGATCCCAAACAGGAAATACAGGAATATATGTTGAATACAAGTCTAGATTGTTTCCACAGGAATCTTGTAAAAGCTACCATGTCCAATTTTCAATAAAATTAGGAAAAATATTCGAAGCCAAATCTGAAGAAAGAGATCGAACCATTCAACTATATTTTATTTTCTCTTGAACTGCTACAGATCGGCTTAATTCTTCTTGGAAGTCAGATATATATACTAAGTGAATTCATGACATCAAGACAAAGAAGTGTGTTGCAATCGCAATTTGACCACAACATGATCACAAAAATTAGACTCGGAATCCTCACATAGAGACTTTAACGAATACGAGCCTTAAAGAATGCATCTGGAGTTTGAACAGATTCCTGAGAGGGTACGAATAAGGTTGATATGTAGTCTTACCATTGTAAGGATTACTTTGGTGATCTACAGAATATAGAAGTTTAAATATATATTGGTGTTTCCAAATAGTGATGCTTGAAACTTGTTTCTGAGGAAATAAAACACCTTCTGTCAAGATTTATCTTTTCTCAAGAGGATCGAAAATATTTCAGTAACACAGGCCCTTGTTTACTAAACCTTCTTATCACATAATCCAAAATCATTGTACAAGACTTTGAAAAGGAGATCGAACTATCTTCGATAGTCTCTTTTTATAAATTGTAGATATAAGAGGTCAAACCTTAGGATCTTCATAGTGATTTCATTCTCTTGTGCTTGGGCTTGTCCTCACCTGCACTCTGATACCATGTTAAAATTGCATGTTCTTTGCATAGGACAGTTAATTCAGAATTCCATAGTAGCCCATTTATTTAAACCATATCATATCCATTAGCAATCATATGAATCATAACTGATAGTAACTGAAGAAAGAACATAAACAACAAATCCAAAAGACAAGTCAAGAAAAGAGAACACAAGGATATGGCTCAAGCTAGGGAAAAACCCCAAGATGGGGAAAACCCTTTATCAATACTTCTTACTATCAATATCAAATGTTCCATAGAGGGAGAGTACAATAGTTCAAGGTTAAGATTCACTTTCTAATTTGGAGATTCAACATCAATGTTCTTAGATACATAGTTGTAACTTGCCTCAGGAACGTTATTTTGTAGAGGACAATTTGTGCCCTCTTAGGCTTGAAACATACTACTGAAAAATATTCTGAATACTGGTGTTCAGGTTAGGTTTTGATGACAAGCTACAATAGCAATCTATCACTGCTACAGGATGGATTTACTTCAATTTTATCAACCCACATATTATGGAATAAGTCTGTTGGCAGGTTGTTATAACACCTTGTCCCAACCTTCCAAACTTCTGCTTGACTGCGACCACCTTTAAAATACCTCTTTTGCCGATCTGGGCTAGTAGACAGCCTCAAAACAAGTGATACAGACTCCAGCACAAGAGCTTCAAGACCTGTGACCTCCTTTCAGTCCTTCGGTCCCTTTCCAAGGGAGATTTATGCCTATGGACCCCCTGAAGCACACAACTAGGGTTGCAACTTGCTATAGGGTAGAAATTCCAACCAAGAATGAACCCAAGAAATATATAAATGACCCTCATGACTACGACTTCCTTTCTGCTGCAATTCTGACACGGAACTACCCACAAAAAATTCAAGCAAATTTGAACCAGCCTCAAACAAGCTTAGCCTCCTTCCTAAGGAACTCGGTCCTTAAGATAGCCCATCCAAGTATCTGAGGAACTTGGTACTAAGTAGCTTAACAACTATATCACCAATGCCTTAAGATACGAGACTTGAATACATGTAGTTTTCAAGTGTTTTAGGCATACGGATGTCGCATTTCAGATTTTGATTTTACTTGCAGTAACTGTGCTTCGATACTAATAATTCCTCAAGGTGAATAGATGTAAAAGGGTAGTAAATTGACACAGCAAAGTATGTTAATTTCATTGTTCACTATTGCATGGTTTAGCGTTGATATCTTTACAAAATTCATAGTGTTATTGGTAACTTCAGGCTGCACTTTTACACGTGGCCCATTGATACATAACCCATTTCAGGTTGTTGATTATTCCTTGTAACCATTTCTCATTATTGATGTTAAAAATGTCTCAAGGAAAAACTTATATACAACCCAATATATTATGTCAATGGCATGGCGAAACTGTTGATGTCTGTATGATTCATAGTTCGGATACCATGATAGAGTTCACTATATCTTGTTGATGCATATCTTACCACCATTCTTAAGAAATTTGGGTTTATGATCATCTAATGAAGGTATAATTGAATGTCTTGAAATCAATGTCCTCATGATTACCTCTGAAGGAAACATAATAATTATCATTGAAAGTAGCACAAAACCCTCACTAGTTGTAGCTTGGATCTGTGTAAATTTCTTTTTCTATTCTGGATGATTTTCCATAGATTGGGATGGTACATGCCTGGGGTTTCCCTTTTCTTCTAAAAAATCTATAGGTGGCATATAAATGGTTAACCTATGCCTATGTTTCCCTGGATTGGTTTTTTAACGCTACTACGTCGTGCTGAATGGGTTACAGGTTATGGGAATAACACACAAATTTAAGTGCCAGTTTAGCTTATGGCATAAGAATTGAATTCCCCACAAGCCTGAAGCACTAGATATCACATGTTGACTTGGCATACCAAAATGACCTCGTGTAGGCACTTGCATGGTTCACAATGATTCACACAGATTATTACTCATGTAGGCTGTTGGTGCTACGATGCTCGTTGCATGATTTGTCGAAGTACCCTTGTTGCATAAGTACTGACCTATTCTTTTGTTCAATTTACTGCACAAGCATACATGTCATAGGTGAGATTATCATACATTGATAGGTATTAGAGATATGGTTGGAACGAAAGATAATAATAGCACTCAAATAGGGAATGTTATTTCTAGTTTGAGAGGGCATTTGGACTACTCATTTAGATATTTTGCTACATGAAATCAGGATACTACTTGTAGAATATGGGACACTCAAAATTAAAATTTTATGTAGCAATCCTGAGGTGCAGTGTGGTTATTGAGACTTCATCAGATGGTTGTCTTGGATGATACAACCAATTTTGAACAATGTTAAGAGATCGAACCTTTAGGTGAAAGTGTTGGCATATTATTAAATCCAGACACAGAGGCACCTTTTATTAAAACAACTAAATGAATATATGGGGGCTTGCTATAGAACAATCGATGCCATGACTTATAAATATTTAGGTTCCTTGAGATAGGAGTCGAATTATGGAAGGTTCCAAGGGGTTTGGAGTAGATTCCTCTATCGCTAAATGAACTTACTCGAAGGACTTTTGGTGGTCAGTTCAAACTATATGGTTTGCTATATATATATATTGTTCAAAATAAAAAGGGAGAGATACATATACATTATAGTAATAACGTGAGAGGGGTGTTACATTCTTCATTAGGAATTAAGGCTAGGTTTTTCATTTGCAAATATAATTTCACTGTTAGAGTGTATAATAATGTGAGAGGGTTGTTACATTCTTCGTCGGGAATTACAAGTAGATTTTGCATTTGTAGATATAATTTCACTATTAGAGGCATTCTAATAGCTCCCAAAAAGAAGAGCCACTATATAGAACCATTACAAAATGGTTGAGTTACATATAGCTTTCAACCATGACAAGATGGAATTTTGTGGACTGAATTAGACTTCAGACGCATTTTCGCCCACCAGTGAAACTTGACTAGCGACTTGGAAGAAACTGGCCAGTCAACCCACCCATGATTATATATATATATATATATATATATTCTTCATGTAATTTATTTAGTGTCTTTGAGTTAGATTTTTCATTTATTTTCCCATACTTTCTAAAATCATATGTAATCTCTTATTAGTTGTTAAAATATGTTTTATGCACCTCAGCATCTATTAGACAAGGATCTTATTTGGTTGGTTCCAAAAGCCTTTTGTACATCTTGGTTGTAGGTGCCTTAGTTCCCACTAGATCTGTCTATTGAATATGTGGAGGAAGCACTACATGCCTGCATGCCATCAACCTCCTAATATGTGCCTCTCCTACCATCCGAGGCCAAAGGGAAGAAACTTATGATAGAGGAAAAATACTAGATGAAGGTCCAATCTATGGTGTGTCTCTCCATCTGAGTGGGATGGCTTGATACTGTTGTCTGAGGATGGAGGGTTTCCTTCTAGAAGGGTGATCTCTGTCCTAGGATGTCATGTGTTGACATATAGATGTATACATGGGGATGAAAAACTCACTAAAGAGTTTATTATGATAAGGCATGTCAATAGCAATGATCATAGCAGTTCTTGTTAGTTTACAGAAATTATTTAACTGACCTTACTCCCTCTTGTTTAGGGAGACCCCAAGCCTAAGCTTGTCTCTATCATGAAGGTGCCCCGGTACCTGTTTTGCAAAAGAAATTTCATATGGCTATACTTTCTTTCACGCTAAAAAGAATCCATAATAATGCCATGACTTTGAGAGTACCCTTCCATAGAGAATTTCTTTGCTATAATATCCAGGAGAGTTCAGCAAGTAACTCCCTCTTAGGCATATGAGGTATGGCATTCCTTTTAGAGATGGACTGTAAGATAATCATGCATTTGCTCATTAAATAATCATCAGAACTCCTGCTACAAAATTCAAGGGGTAACTTCAAAAGGTGATTTATCCAGAAATACATGCAATCATCTTATCATCATCCTCTTCCTTTGAGTAGAGAGCCTTTTCCTCAAGAGATCTATCTCCACGCACATGCCCAAAAATGTCCTTTGTTGTACCATATGATGGATTCTCAGAATATGTTTCTGCAATAATGATGGTGAGCACAAACAACTTACTGAAGGAAAACTTGCTGCTATATCTCAATAGTGGTTTCAGAGAAACTGAATAGCACTAGACGTGCTCTGCCAATCGAGCCAACGTGAGAATTTTCAAGGAATCTCAGATCTCGCAGTGTATATAGGGATATCTCACAAAGTATTTATCTAATATTTAAGGGGCTCATAAATAGATTGGATCAGAGCCTTTAGGCATAAAACTGATAGAATTTTTATTAAGAACCTCAAAAATATCATATGAAGTCTAGTATCTTTTCCATCTCTTCAAACCTTTAAGTGCAGGCAAGGATGTTTATTTTTTATTTTGGACAAAAGGCTCATCAGTAGTTGAATCTAAGCTCCCTTTGAATGTCCTAAAATGCAACCAATTGTATGGTTATTGATCCAGGGATTCTTTGGCCTTCAATTATGATCTTCCCTTGTGGGACAACTAATTTATTTAAAAGAAGGGTTATTTTGTATTCATGTATTCATATCCATAATGAGATCCTGACTCAATGTAACGCAGATGTCAAATTTTGGGTCTCCATCTTATTGTACTTATTGAGATATAGAATCTACTATGTACATTCTTTAAGGCGCCTTTTAAGATTGATTTGGAGTGCCATGCTCTTCTTCTTCTAGCTGATAACATCTCCAGGTGAGTTGTATTCCATATCAAAGTTACTGCAATATGTTTTACTGGAAGATCCTTGTAGTTTCTTTAGAGAGGATACCTTTTCAACAGATATGCTATCCAACAATCTTGTTCACAATTTCATTTGTGAAAAATAATGCAGTTCTATATATATGAAGGCAAAATGTTCTTCTACTTCACCTATTATACTTATGGTCTATTGTACCTATACTTCAAGGGTTATGACAAACCCTAGTTGTTGTCTTTACTGATATCAATACTATTGACCTGTTGCATCTATCCTTAGCAGTATTTTAGCCTCTTTTGACATACAAGGTACCAAAGAAAAACACTGGAGCCACTTATGGTAAGATCAGACATAAGCGTAGCTATTACTGACACTAAATGACTTAGTTCTGTGACATTGTACTGATGAGGGCCCTACCATCCTCATTCTTCGGTATGATCAAATGGTCTTAATATGTGATACAAGGTGTTGTATTTCAGGATGTATACTTCAATTTAGTGCACAATAATCCTTCATAAGAATAGTTTCCATCTTTCCATCTTAGCCACAGAGCATAGGTCATTTCCTAGTAACTTTTATTTAGACCTTGAAATAAAAGTTTTACCAGATGCATTGCAAGGTCTGGTGAATGATGTGTCATCCAATTTATTCATTGATGGAAGAATGAATTTCTGCTTCTGAACAATTCACATTCACATATGCTACAGACCTGTATATGATAATTCCTTGCCATAGATATCTTCTTGATTATGCCAGTTCGAGATGAACTATATCAAGATATAAGCACATTAAACAATGCCTTTTCACTTATAACATAATGGTCAATACAGATATGACATTAAAAAATTTTGAAGTTCCAATGAGAATATGATATTTTCTAACTTACTTGAGTCACCTTCAGATTGAACTATCTTTCATGGATGGATATCCCAAACTGGAAATACAGGAATATATGTTGGATACAAATCTATATTGTTTCCACATGAACCTTGTGCAAGCTACCATATCCAGATTTCAATAAAATTAGGACAAATACTCCAAGCCAAATCTGAAGAAAGAGATCGAATCATTCAACTATAGTTGCTTTGCTCTTAAACTAGTACAGGTTGGCTTAATTCTTCTTGGAGGTTAGATATATATACTAAGTGAATTCATTACATAAAGGCAAAGAATTGTGTTTAAATCGCAATTTGACCACAACATGATCACAAGAATTAGACTCGGAATACTCACATAGAGACTTTAACGAATACGAGCCTTAAATAATGCATGTGGAGTTTGAACAGATTTCTGAGAGGGTATGAATAAGGCTGATATGTAGTCATACCATTGTAAAGATTATTTGGTGATCCAAAGATTATAGAAGTTTAAATAGCTATTGGCGATGCCAAATAGTGATGCCTAGAACTTGTTTCTGAGGAATAAAACACTTACTGTAAATATTGATATTTTTTCAAGAGGTTCGAACCTTGTTTCAGTAACACAAGGCCTTGTTTTCCGAACCTTCTTATCACATAATCTGTTAGGTCCCTATATTACTAGTATAGTCCCTTATTGTTGTTAGTGTAACCCCCTTATTGTTATTATTGTACCCTTGTAACCCCCATATTTTTATTATTGTGCCCTTAAATTATTATTTTTAGGTCGGCTAGGATTACATTGTGGCCCCACTAGGATTACATTATGGCCCCATGGACTCCTATATATAGAAGGGAGGTTTTGTAAATTGTATCATCCAAGAATTGTTCATTTATGTAATGTATTGGAGGTTGCCCCCTCGAAGTGGCTTATTTCTAAGGCGTTGATATCTCTTTTCTTCTATTTTTGGAGCTGGTTACACAACATTTGGTATCAGAGCTTTGGATTCTAGGGTTTCGCTACTCCAAAAAGGTCATCGTGGAATTTTCGCTATAACTATTTTTCTACGAAGTTTCAGAAGCTGAAATTTTTAGGGTGCTAAGCTGAAACCCTGAGGACAATTGTCTAAAAATTTCAAATCTTGGTTTGCAACATTTTCGGAGATATGATCTGTGGAAGTTAGGTATTTTTTCAGGCTCCTAAACAGGTCATCGTGGAATTTGTGCAATAACGTTTTTTCTACGAAGGTTCAGAATCTGAAATTTTTAGGGTGCGAAACTGAAATCCAGAGGAAATGCGTCAAAAAATTTCAGATCTTGGTTCGTAATATTTTCGGAGATATGATCTGTGGAAGGTAGTGTTTTTTTAGGCTCCCAAATTTCATCTCAAAGAGGTGATCGTGGGAAAAGATTCATAAATCTCTCTCTGAGCATCGGATTGGAGTACCGTAAAAATTGGTCGCAAGTACATAGACTTTGGTTTCTTGGCTATCAATTTCAAAGTCGAAGGATGAAACCGTGACACGTGGCAAGTCGTACAAGTTCAATCTACTGAACCAGTCCATAATTAGGTCATTGTGGGAGATTGGACACAACTTTGTCTAGGAGAATCAAAATTAGGTCAGACCTGTGGCATTCGAAAGAGAACTCAGATAGCTACGTTGGTACTAAAATTAAAATATTTAAGTGCTGCAATCACAGAGATAATCCAATTTCAATATCGAGCTCCTCAAAAGCAAGAAAAAGGTGTGTATTTTTTTTTTTCCAAATTGCATAAGTCTTGTTTGAAGAATCAATTTGAATTGATTCCAAGAGCATATTGTAGAATAGATATCAGTATTGAGTTCTAAAAGATGCCCCATAAAATAACTCAACACCCATTAAGCCTTCAGAAGGCTATACTATGACTCATGAAGATGAAGAATTGCAACATGATCTATCTAAATTACAAGAGCAAGTGCACCAAATTTCGCTCTCGCAAAGAGCAACAAAAAATGAAATGGAAGTTTTGAAGAAAGGCATGGAAACTAAGATGGATGGCATAGAAGATGGCATGGAAGCTAAGATGGAAAACATGAAGAATGATCTAAAAGCAGACATGGAAGGTTTGACAAAGTTGATACAAGAAATGTTTCATAATGGTGAAAAGATAGTAGAATAAACTCATGATGAGAACAAAATAAATGTTAATCGTGATTTCACAAACTCTAATGTTGGCGGGAAGAACCACCATATTCCAAAAATGGAGATGAGGAAGTTTGAAGGAAAGGATCCTGTAACATGGATACTACAAATGGAGCAATATTTTGATCTCCATAATGTGCAAAACACACAAAAGGTATGCATTGCAACTTTACATTTAGAACAAAATACATTTGTATGGTATCGATGGTTTTTCTCCCGTAAAAAAATTGTCACTTGGTCAATTTTTACGGAGGAAATGATAGCACATTATGAGGATACAAAGAGCAACACTTTCTTTAGCCAATTGATAAATCTCAAACAAAAGGGTTTAGTGGGGCAGCACATTGAGGACTTCCAAAAATTGAATATAAGGGTAACCGATATTCCAGAGGAACACAGGATTGATCTCTTCATAGGCACTTTAAAGGATAACATCCAACATGAAGTTCGCGTTTTGGAACCTGATTCATTGGAGAAGGCATTCAGGTTGGCAAGAAAAGTTGAATGTAAAATTATGGCGACAAGGAAGCCTACCACTCAATTCTATAAAGAAGCAAGTGTTGCTACGCCTAGATTTCCACAACCTACAAGGTTGACACCACAACAATTGGAAGAAAAAAGAGCAAAAGGGCTTTGCTACAGTTGTGATAGCAAATACACTAAAGGTCATAAGTGTGTCGAGAAGAAATTATTTTACATAGATTGTGAAGAGGAAGAAGAAAATGAACAAGAAGAGGATATACACCAGGAACCAACCCTAGAAGAGGAAGAAATGAATCCGACCATATCGTGTAATGCACTGGCAGGAATTACAACTCCTCAAACTCTCAAGATACAAGGACAAATCAAGAAGAAAAAGGTAATAGTGTTGATTGATTCAGGTAGCACCCATAATTTTATTCATTGTAAGGTAGCCAAGGAATTAAATTGTTTCCTATACCCAGCACCAGAATGTCAAGTGATGGTTTCAAATGGAGGAACTATAAATTGCTCGGGAAAATGCCATAATATCAAGCTAACTATGGGGGAATATGTATTGACTAGTCCAATGATTTCCATTCCTATGGGAGGTGCTGATGTTGTACTAGGAGTACAATGGTTACAATCTTTGGGGACGGTAGCTTTTAATTTTCAAGAACTTTTCTTGAAATTTTTTTCATAAGGAAAGGAAGTCGAATTACGGGGTATTGCGGGGAAGCCAGGAAGGATAATAAGCTCTAATGTCATGACAAAGCTTCTAAAGAAAGAACAGCGAGGCGTAATTGCACAATTATGCTCACTAGGAGTTCCAACATCAAAATCATCTATTTCTGCAGATCTCCAACAAGTCTTGGACAATCATTCCAAGGTGTTTGAAACTCCCAAAGGACTCCCACCTATTCGTGATCATGATCATGCTATTCATTTGATTCCAGGAAGTGTTCCTCCTAACATCAGGCCTTATAGATATCCTTACTTCCAAAAGAGCGAAATTGAACGTATGATTGCAGAAATGTTAGAGGCGGGTATAATTCAACCCAGTCAAAGTTCTTTCTCTGCTCCTGTAGTATTTGTACACAAGAAGGATGGATCATGGCGAATGTGTCTGGATTATAGGGAGCTCAATAAGCTCACCATTAAAGACAAATTTCCCATTCCTGTGATTGATGAATTATTGGATGAATTACATGGAGCAATTTATTTTACCAAGTTGGATCTTCGTTCAGGATATCATGAAATTAGAATGAAGACTGAAGATATTCCAAAAATAGAATTTCGAACTCATGAGGGTCATTATGAATTTTTGGTCATGCCTTTTGGCCTTACCAATGCACCTTCTACATTTCAAGGGCTGATGAATTCCATTTTCAAACCCTTAGAAAATTTGTGCTAGTATTTTTTGATGATATACTAATCTACAACAGGTCTTGGAAGGATCATGTTGAACATGTTGACAGGGTGCTCAAACTATTGCAGGAGAAACAATTATATGCAAAAACATCCAAATGTTTCTTTGGAGTACAAGAGGTGGAATATCTCGGTCATATTGTATCTCACGAGGGTGTTAAGGTAGACCCTGACAAAATTAAAGCCATTAAGGAATGGAAAGTCCCCACAACCATAAAGCAGTTGCAAGGATTTCTCGGGTTAACAGGGTATTATCGCAAGTTTGTTAAGAATTATCGGAGAATAGCAGCACCTCTAACAACTAAGGCCTTTGAAGATCTTAAAGAGGCAAGGTGTCAAGCACTAGTCTTAGCTACGTCAGACTTCACAAAAACCTTTATTGTGGAATGTGATGCCTCAGGAAATGGAATTGGTGTTGTTTTAATACAGGAAGGAAGACCCATTTCTTTTGAAAGTCGTCCAATCAAAGGAAAGTATTTACAGAAACCTATTTATGAGAAGGAAATGTTAGCAATACTGTATGCACTAAAGAAATGGCGAACTTACCTAATGGGAAGACACTTCAAGGTAAAAACTGATCATGATAGTCTTAAACACTTTTTGGAACAAAGACTATCTTCAGAAGAGCGACAAAAATGGGTCACAAAGATGTTGGGTTATGACTTTGAAATAATCTACAAAAAAGGAAAGCTTAATGTTGTTGCAGATGCACTCTCAAGAAAGAATGAAGAGGTGGAAGCATTGCTTTGTGCCATTTCTATTATCCAACCAGATTGGATAACCGAAGCAAAAGATGAATGGAAGAAGGACAAAGATGTATGGACACTCATTCAAAAGTTGCAGCAAGATCCTAGTACATCTGATACATTTAGCTGGAAAAATGATTCCTTATGGTACAAAGATCGCTTATATCTTTGTAGGAACTCCCAACTAAAACAAAAGATTCTTTTGGAACTACACACTTCTCCTTTAGGAGGACACTCAAGATTTTTAAAAACTTACCACAGGGTGAAGAAAGAATTTTTTTGGGATGGCCTTAAATCTGATATTCAAAAGTTTGTGGCGGAATGTTTGGTTTTCCAGCAGAATAAAGTGGAAACAATTAAGACCCCGGGACTTCTACAACCTTTATCCATTCCAAGTCAACGTGGGGAGGAGATTTCAATGGATTTTATCACAGGTTTACCTAAGTCCAAAGGAAAGAGTGTCATCATGGTGGTAGTTGATAGACTTACCAAGTATGCACACTTTTGTGCATTATCTCATCCATTTAAAGCAAGTACGATTGCTACTACATTTATGGACAGAATTCAAAAGCTACATGGAAGCCCAAGGGTTATTGTGAGCGACAGAGATCCCATTTTTACTGGAAATTTTTGGACGGAGTTATTTTCTTGTTTGGGTACTCAATTAGCTCATAGCTCATCTTATCATACTCAATTCGATGGTCAAACTGAGATAGTAAATAAATTTTTGGAAGGATATCTTCGTTGTTTTGTATATGATAAACAAACACAATGGGTCAAGTGGTTACCTCTAGCTGAATGGTGGTATAACACTTCCTTCCATACTGCAGCAAAAATGACCCCATTTATGGCAATTTATGGATATCATCCACCATCCATCACATCATATTTAAGAGAAAATTCGAAGGTTCAAGCAGTGGAAGATCACATCGAGCATCAGCAAGAAGTTCTCCAACTCTTAAAGGATAGCCTGAATTTGGCACAAAATCGAATGAAACAACAGGCAGATCAACATCGCAGCGAGAGAAGTTTTGATATAGGAGATTGGGTATTTTTACGGCTACAACCATATAAACAAATGTCCCTGAAGCAAGCTAAGAAGGATAATAAATTATCACCAAAGTACTATGGTCCTTACAAGGTGTTGCAAAAGATTGGTACTATGGCATACAAATTGGAGCTTCCTGCTTCTTCGCGAGTGCATCCAGTTTTCCATGTTTCATGCTTAAAGAAGGTTATAGGTGAAAATCTTCCAATTCAAACAATATTTCTAGAACTTGATGAGGAAGGAAAAATCATAGTGGAACCTTAAGCGGTCACGGAAACAAGAACTCTACAGCTACGGAATCGATCAATTTCGGAGTATCTCATCAAGTGGAAGAACTTACCCACTGAAGATTCTACATGGGAGGATGAGAATTTTATACAGAAGCACCCAGAGCTACTCAAGCGTTGAGGACAACACTTTTTTGACGAAAAGGGGCATGTTAGGTCCCTATATTACTAGTATAGTCCCTTATTGTTGTTAGTGTAACCCCCTTATTGTTATTATTGTACCCTTGTAACCCCCATATTATTATTATTGTGCCCTTAAATTATTATTGTTAGGTCGGCTAGGATTACATTGTGGCCCCACTAGGATTACATTATGGCCCCATGGACTCCTATATATAGAAAGGAGGTTTTGTAAATTGTATCATCCAACAATTGTTCATTTATGTAATGTATTGGAGGTTTCCCCCTCGAAGTGGCTTATTTATAAGGCGTTAATATCTCTTTTCTTCTATTTTTGGAGCTGGTTACACAACATAATCCAAAATCATGTTACAAGACTTTGAAAAGGAGATCAAACTATCTTTGCTAGTCTATTTTGATAAATTGTAGAGATACGAGGTAGAACCTTAGGATCTTCATAGTGATTGCATTCTCTTGTGCTTGGGCTTGTCCTCACCTGCACTCTGATACCGTGTTAAAGTTTCATTTTCTTTGCATAGAACGGTTACTTCATAATTTGATAGTAGCCCATTTATTTAGACCATATCATATCCATTAGCAATCATATGAATCATAATTGAAAATAACAAAAGAAAAAACATAAACAATAGATATAGAAGAAAAGTCAAGACAAGAGAACATAAGGATATGGCTCAAGCCAAGGAAAAACCCCAAGATGGGGAAAAACCTTGGTCAATTATTCTTACTAACAATATCAAATGTCAGTAGAGGGAGAATATAATAATTCAAGGTCAAGATTGACTTGCTAATTTGGAGATTCAATATCAATGTCCTTAGATACATAGTTGCAATTTGCCTCAGGAACTCTATTTTGTAGAGGACAATTTATGCCCTCTTAGGCTTGAAACATACTGCTGAAAAATTTTTTTAATACTGGTGTTCAGGTTAGGGTTTGATGACAAGATACAACAGAAATCTACCACTACTGGTAGGATGTTATAATACCTTGTCCTAACCTTCCAAACTTATGCTTTACTGCGACCACCTTTCAAATACCTCTGCTGCTGATCTGAGCCAGTAGCCAACCTCAAAACAAGTGATACAGACTCCAGCACAAGAGCTTCAAGACATGCAGCCTCCTATCAGTCCTCTGGTCCCTTTTCAAGTGAGATCTATGCATGTGGCCCTCCTGAAGCACACAACTAGGGCTACGGCTTGCTATAGGGTAGAAAGTCCAACCAAGAATGAGCCTAAGCATTATATAAATGACCCTCATGACTACGGATTCCTTTCTGCTGCAATTCTAACACGGAACTACCCACAAAACAGTCAAACAAATTCGAACCAACCTCAAACAATCTCGACCTCCTTCCTCAGGAATTCGGTCCTTAAGATAGCCCATTACAAAATTATATATATATATAAAAGAACATTTTATGTATGATACAATCAGAAGACCTTATAGTGCAACAACATCACCATTTTATATCACTGCAGCTCTAGTTCATACTATGTCTAGCCCTAACCCTTAGATTTACTTTGCTTTATAACATTAATGATGTTTGGTTATAAATTAAACTTTTTACAGAAGTAACAATTGACACTATTTATTGTCCATTGTTGTGACCAAATTTATTTTATATAATGTAATGAAAATATATGTTTTGCTAGTAATATTAGTAGGGCATTTATTTTATGAATAATTGTATGGGTTGAGAAATTTTATGTAGAATTGTCCAGCAAGGCTTTCCCTAAGAGCAGCGGGACAAGTTTTGAAACAACAATGGAAAAATGTGTCCATATTAGAGAATGAAGATAAAAGATGGAAGTGGCCATCAAAGAAATAGAATAGTATCATGTATAGTGATTCAAAAATGGCACTGAATATTATTACTTTCAGAAAAAAAAAAAACAATCTAGAATAGATTTCGATGCTAATCTCAATAGACTGAAGCTGGCAGGTTGGTAGTACAAACTCATGACGATGATTGACAAAGACCAATTAGTAGACGATTTCCAATTTAGTGAAGTGTGGATAGTGTTATCACTAAAAAAAAAAATAAGCATCATTTGACAAAATTATATAGGTTCATGTGTTAAAGGTAGGGTTGTAGGGTTCATTTTCATTACTTAGTCAAGGAAAATTCTAAATTTTTCTTATTAAGCTTACCCTAAGGTCTAAACCCACTCACTTTCAAATCCCCTCATGTAAAATCACTCATAATTTTCTGACAGTTTTCATTTCCCAAGGTTTTAGTACCGAAATGGTCGTTTTAGCCAAGAAACCACAGCTTTCTTGTCTGTCATGTCAA
Source organism: Pinus albicaulis (assembly GCA_034641835.2). NCBI lineage: Eukaryota > Viridiplantae > Streptophyta > Pinopsida > Pinales > Pinaceae > Pinus > Pinus albicaulis. The sequence continues at coordinate 1,686,411,426 of CM076575.1, read as the reverse complement.
GTTAGTTGTTAGGTGTCAAAAAATAATTTTAAAAGGATAAGTTAGATACCATTCGAGTCAGTTAGGGTAAATATCAAGGTACATGGTCAGGTCTGAAGTCATCATCAACATTTTAGGCATGTATGAGTTATCATTGTGTGATGAGTGGGCATAGAACTTCAAAATCTTTCCAAATTAATTCATTTCTCATTCTTCATTCCTTCTTTGTGTGATATTGAGCTCTGGAGAGCATTTCATTAAGCCAAAACTATGATTGGTATTTTCAAATGTTGCAGATATCAGTGATCAAGTGAGGCAGAAAACTATCAAGTGAGGCAGAGAAGACACTGAAGAAACTATGGCTGAAAAAAGAAAGACAAATAATGATGGCCAATGTCCAATATATGAGCCATTAGATATGAATTTGATCAATGAAGACCCAATAGCTGTTGAAGTCTTCAGAAGGACAGGATGTTTATAGTTTTGTGAAATACTACAAGAATTCCATGTACAGGTTTCCAAGAATTTGCTCTAAACTTTAGTGGAACAACTACCAAAGTGGGGATGCTAAATCTCACCATTACACCATAGGTCATTGCAGCAGCAACAGGGATTCCAAGGGGACAAGAGAAATGGTTCAAAGGGTTCAAATTCAACATGGAGCAGTGCAATGAGTTTATCAAGCCAGAAAATAGTGAAATGGACCTTACTAATGCAATTCCAAGCATCTGCATGAAATATAACTACTCAAAGTTGTTGCTCATCATCCAAAAATATTTTACTTGTGAAGGGAGATACCATAAAGTCTACTCTTACCATTTCAAGCTTCTCCTACACTTTGCTGGTAAGATATCTCTTGATCTGCCTTTTTATTTACACAAAAGTTGAGAAAATTCATTGTTTAATCATGGTTTAATTAAATTTTTGGTTTTAGATGAGCTCCATAGACTAGGCAGAGATTGGCCCTCTTTCTTATTTTTTAGTGGTTTTGAATTGGATAACCTTACTCCTACAAGAAATCCTAAACCTAGGGGTATCCCATCACCTTTAGTGGTAGAACCAGGTCAACCAGAAAGAGTAGAGAAAAGTGAGCCAGTCATGATGGAAACAGGGCAATTGCAGATTTTTGATACACCTAATGTCCCACATGCAAAACAAAAATCGAAAGTGATCAAACCTGGAAAACAAAAGCAATCTGTGAGTAAACAAAATAGCAACAGGATAACAAGGAGTCAAATAGTGGTTTTAGAAGACAGAACAATGGTTGTAGAAGACAGAACAGTAGCTAAAGGAAATTTAGAAGATATATTACATGCCATTTATATTGAAGAGATTCCTATAGTTTAGGTTGATGATATAGAAGAAGGTGGACAGAAACTAAAGAATTTGAAGGAGAATATGTAGGTTTTATGTTCCAGGCAAGAAAGCCCATGACAAGGCATGCTAGAAAACTTTTGGAGAGAAGAAAAGAAGTTCATCCAGCTACTGATACTGTCAAGCCATCACAAGACATTATTGATCTTTCATCTCCTACAGAAAAAGTTACAATTAGTAAGCCAAAGAAAGGAAAAGAAAAAGTAATTGAAAAAACAGAGTTTGAACTCCTTGAAGAACAACTAAGGTTAGCTAACCATGAAATTGCAGTTATGAAAAAATAAGCAAGAAAACACAATGTCCAAAAGGTTCAGTTTGAAAAGATGAAAGAAATTTGGGAAGAGCAGGTTGACAGTGTTTCCAAGACCCTAGATAATACACAGCAGTTAATCAAATGGACCATGCCATTGAGGAAAGAGGTGAGACAAGTCAGGAGAATGAATTTGCAATTGAAATCTACAAACAGAAGGTTGAAGGATCGGGTTAAATACCTACAGGAACAACTAGAACTAATCCATGAGGAATTGGAGAAGAAATGCCTTAAAATGACAGTAGTTGAGGAGCGAATAGCTTCACTCATCATCAATGAGGAAGAAACACCTCAAGACTCCTAGTTAGAGTTGTTTAATTTTTTTAAAGGTAAATGACATGTTGGAAACAAACTTTTTACAATTGGAAGACACATTTTTGAAGCTAGACAAAAATCTGGAAATAACACACTTTTCAGCAGTTTCATAGCGTTTCCTAGGCTTGAAGCCAAGAAAATGCTACAAAACCACTATAGCTTTCTTTTTTCATTTTGAACCATTTTGGGAAGCTTCCAAGAGGAGTACATCACATTGGGTATATGTCAAGACATGAAGAATACAATGCAGAAGGAAAAAATAAGAAAAGTTGATGGCAAAGGGCATTTTTGTAACGCTACGAAAGTACGCTACGAAACTATCATACTTTCATAGCGTATTGTTTTGAAGCTTTATGAGCAGGTTTTTGTGCAGTTATGGATATATGGATACTTTCAAAGGTTTAAGGGACTTTTCCAGTAGTCATCCAAGACTTAAAGACCATGAGATGAAGACAACTTATTAGCCAAACCATTCGTTGAAGATAAGGACCAGTTTTACTAAAATACAGGATTTGTTTCCATATTTACAAGAGGTCAACTAAGATTTCATGTAGTGATGAGTCCCATCACACCTATTAGAACATGTGAAGGAATGGTTTTCAAATATGTAACTAATATTAGGAGATAAGGTAGTTGATGTAATAATGAATAGTTTGAGTTCTATTAGGAAAAGGACTGTCAAATAGAATATCTATCTTTTTCTCATTAAAATAGATGTTTTATTGTTATGCAAGGTGTCATTAGGAAAATTTCGATGAATCTAGCTAGGAGGCAGATCATCTCATCATGTAACAAGTCTATTAAAGGGTAGATATTCGAACTGGTAAAGGGTTGGATAATTTTTGGCAATACTATAGCTTTATGTAATTTGATTGTTTTCAGTAATAAAGAGAACTTTTACTTGGCCAACCTGAGATTATCATGGAGTTTTTAGTGCTTACTTGATCTATAATTTCTATGTGTACCATTTGTAGTGGTTTTCATATTTAATACTCAGAATGCATTCATGTAATGCTCTGACTTCCTTTATAGATGATTTGACTGTGTTATTTCATGTTTCATGTGTGTCTGACCTCTGCTAAAAATTCTTACCTACCTCAGCTTCCCTGTCAACTGAACTTACTACTGAATCACTGAATTTTTTTACTCCATAAGCCCAATGATTGGAGACTTATACTCTTTTCAACCTATACATATCACAAGCAAGTTGTTTTCCAAGTAGAGTTAGCCATCTAGATTCATCTATATCCAATATCATTAACCCCTTTGAGAGAGCCCTCTCAGACTGAAGAGGCTAAGCTTCAATTGCAAGATTGGTTTGAAATAGTTACATGAAGTTGTCTAATTAGCATCCTATCAAGTGCAATTTTGTGATAACAGTTTGGTGTGTCTGCTGGGAGCTTTAAGATTATACTTTCCTGAAATTTTGAAGCTAAACTTCTGAAGGTAGCAGGAGCTCAGGAAGTTGTTCAAGGCTGCATCTACCTTGGTGACTCCATTCAAAATTCATATGATCAAAGGTGGCTTCAAAAAAGAGATACACAAGGAGTAATCCTGACCCAAATCCACCTACCATTGTGGACAATCCAAACACCATCTCTAGAGGCAGTCAAGGCATTTCTGCAATATTAGGTACACCATTACATACAAAATCCTTGTCCTCTGAAGTTTTTAGAAGTCCTAAAGATAAAATATTTGATGATAAAATTCATGAAGTCTTGTTTAGGTCTAAAAGTGAAAATGAATTAATTGAAATTGTCTTAGACCTACATAGGAGAGGTATTGATACCTCAGCCTTAGTGACACAAAAAGATAAATAAGAGTTTTGGGAATCACTCACTTCAAAGTTATTGTTAGAAAGAGAATCTTTGGATAGGTTGAATGGGCTTGACCCTTTTGAAATTTTGTTAAGAAGTAAAACTAGTTTTCCTCTTCCTGATTGGAGTTCAATTTTCACTGGACAACATAGACCAAAAAAACCTCCTCCTAACTGTTCCTCTTCCTCTACTGTTGTTGTCCCTAAAACTACCACAGCCCCATTCATCATGGCAGGAAATGTGCCTCCTCCACCTGCTACACCTGCTAGGTATGCTCCTCTTGTCCTTCCAACTATTCTAAATGCCCTTCCCAACAAATATTCTGCTAGACTCAAAACTTGGGGAAGTCATGAAGAGATTATAGCTGAAGAGCATGTAGACCATTTCAATGACTTTATAGACAGGGAGGAGGTTGACCATGAGGATGTCAAGATGAGATTTTTTTCTCAGAGCTTTACTGGTGAAGTTAGGAAGTGGTTCAAAGCCCTTACTCCTAGAAGCCTACATAATTGGAATGAATTTGAAGATAGCTTATTGAGGAAGTGGGGAAATAGAACCAACCCTGTACAAACCCTCACTAAGTATAATAGTTTGAAGAGATTTGTTGATGAAATTGTTCAAAAATTTTCAAAGAGATTTAACAAAGTATATGACTCAATCCCTGCCCATCTCAAGCCTCCTCTAGGAGTAGATCAGATGAGATATGATGAAGCTTTTGATTATAAATTTTCTATACTACTGAGAGAGAGAGAATCCCCTTCACTTGCTGAAATGAAAAATGATGCAGTGAAGGTGGAGGTCAATATGATAGCAACAAAAAAGTCCAAGATGGGTAAGACTAAGTTGAAAGAAGAATATAAGCCTTCCACCTCTGATGACAAATTTGATTCCATGATGAAGACAATGGAAAAAACTGATGGATAGGCTTGCCCTTGGGAATGCCTCTGCTCCTCCTGCACAACATGAGACTTAGTTTAGAAATCCTCAATTCAGAAGACCTCAAAACCAACAAAGGCCAAGGGAAAATAGAAATCAGCCACCTGACCCTCAAGTAAGGCCTCCTTTTTAGCAAAACTTAGTTGATGAATAAGATCAGCCTGAAATACAAGAAGACTCAATTCATTGCTTAGATGAAAACATGTCAGGGATGTTTTTAACTAAGGAGGAACATGATGAGTCAGATCATGATGTAAACAAGGGTGAGGAACCATCTAATTATCTTAAAGGGTATCAACATGCAATCTTTGAAATGCAAAAGCAATACAACCTTAGAAACAGAAATGTGCCAATTACTGCAAAAAAAAAACAAAACCCAAGAAAGATTCCCCCAAGGCTGTTGAAGTTAGGAAAGATACACCACCTCCTCATGCTTCTAAAAAATCTAAAAATCTGCTTCTGTTTTCAGCTTAGAGAGTGAGAGCTCTAAAATAAAAATCACAGTACCTTTTGGAGAAATTATTAAGGTAAATGAATATATAAGTAATATTTTGAAAATGCTAAATTCCCAACCAGGAGCTACTGATATCCTAAATTTTCAAGAAGATCATCCAACCATATACTTGGGTCCAAGATTAGAGGATGAGTAGAATGAGGAGGTGCATCCTTTTTATGTTAGCCTTAGCATTCATGACATGACATTGCATAATACCATGTTGGATTCAAGAGCCTCTCACAATCTTATACCCAAAGTAATCATGGAGAGGATGGGGTTGGAAATTACTAGCCCATATAAGGATTTGTTTTCCTTTGATTCAAAAAGAGTTCAGTGCATTGGTTTAATAAAAGATGTTGTTGTTGGTCTTAAGAAAGTCCCTGCTAAGACAGTGGTCATGGACATTGTGGTAGCAGATATTCCACCAAAGTTTGGCATGTCGTTATCAAGTTCATGGGTAGCAAAGATCAAAGGTAAAATTCAGATGGACCTAACTTATGCCACCATTCCTGTTTTTGGTGAGCAAAGGAGACTTTATAGAGAAACAAGAATGGATTACATGGTAAGTAGTAAAGATAAACCTCAAAACTTTCCAATTTATGCTCTTGATACTGAACTTGGATCTACTGTTCTTTTCAATGAGTTGACTGATGAAGTAGAGGATGAAAAGAAGGCATAAAATCAACAAACTATAATTCAGCAGACAAAAAATAAGCAAACAGAAAGTCAGCAAATCAGTGAGGAGAAGGCGGAAGGTTGGTGGTTGTTGCACTTTGAGGGAACAGCAGGAAGAGAGGGGGCAGGAGAAGGAATTTGGATCACAAGTCCAGATGATGAAAGTAAGTTATTTTCTTACAAACTTAATTTTGTTTGCACAAATAATATGGCTGAGTATGAATCTTTAATTTTGGGCTTAGAAATTTTGAAGAGAATAGGTGCCCAAAATATTTATGTTTATGGAGATTCTGAACTAGTCATTAAGCAAGTTGAGGATGTGTATCAAACAAAGGATGTGAGAATGAGGGCATACAAAAATTTAATCATGGACATGTGGGAAAATTTCCAAGAACATTCATTTATGGTGAAGACTAGGGATCAAAACTCAGTAGCTGACTCCCTAGCTGACTCTGCAAGTCTATTTATCATTCCTATTCATTCTACTAAAAAATATGAGGTAGAAGTTCGTCATAGACCTACTATCCCTGATAACATTATCCATTGGAAAGTCTTTGAGGATGACCAGCAAGTAAAATACTTTATTGAGCTGAAAGAAGAGTTTGAAAATACACAAGTAGATCAGAAAAACATGTGTGCTGAATCTAAGGGAAATTCTGAAGTGTTACAGCTAAAGAATAACTCTATACCAAAAGGTCTCATACCCTTTAAGAAGCTTTTTGATCAGAATGATGTGTTCAAGTCTCCTAGGATGCAAGCTGATGATGAAGAGGTAGAGAGTTGTGACCTTGGTACAGTAGCCATGCCAAAAATGATTAATGTTTCAAAGTTTCTTTCAGTTGATATGAAACAGAAATGTATTGAGATGATGAAAAGGTTTAGAGATGTTTTTCCTTGGATTTATGTTGTTTTGAAGAAGTATGATCCTACTATCATTCAACATACCATTCCCATTAAATAAATTGAAAAACCTTTCAAGCAAAAGTTGAGGAGGATTAATCCACTTCTCATGCCTCTGATTGAGAAGGAAATCAAGAAGCTCTTTGATGCCAAAACTATTATTCCAATCAGATTCTCAAAGTGGCTTGAAAACTTGGTTCTAGTTAGAAAAAAGAGTGGAGAAATCATAATATGCATTGACTTCAGAAACTTGAATAAAGCCTCTCTGAAGGACAATTACCCTCTCCCAAAGATGGACCAAATTTTCAACAACATTGCTGGTTCCCAAAGGATGTATATTCTTACCGGTTTTTCAGGGTACAATCAGATACTTGTGCATCCGGAAGATCAGGAAAAAACAACCTTTACCACACCATGGGTCACATTCATGTATGCCAAAATGCCATTTGGGCATTTTGGTTTGATGAATGCAGGAGCTACCTTTCAGAGAGAAATGGACATTGTTTTTGCTAAGGAGAAGGACAAGATGGTGGTTGTCTATCTAGATGAAATAATAGTCTTCTCAAGGAGAGAATAGGATCAATTGAAGCACCTAGAAAAGATTATGTTGAAGTGTAGAAGGTTTGTCACTTCTCTCAATCCCACTAAAATCATTTTTGCTCTAACTTTAGGTAAATTAATTGGACATATTTCTAAATACGGGATTACGATTGATCCAAACAAGGTCAATGCAATTCAGAAAGTGGATCTTCTTAGAAGCAAAAAAGAGATTCAGTCTTTCCTTGGAAAGGTAAATTTTGTGAGGAGGATTATTCCTAATTTTGTTGAGATTGTAAAGGACATAACAAAGATGCTGAAGAAAGGAGTTGACATCAAGAGTACAGCAGAAGAAAAGAACTCATTTGAGGAGATAAAAAAGGCACTCACCCAAGCACCAATGTTGATCAACCCATATTTTTCTAATGAATTTCTGGTTTTTACATCTGCATCAGAAAATACAATTGTTGGAGTTTTGTTGCAGAAAGGACAACAAGGTACTAAGCAGCCCATTTCATTTTTTAGTAGGAAATTGGCTAACTCAGAGTTGAAGTACAAAATATTAGAGAAGCAAGCTTATTCCTTGGTTAAGGCCATCAAAGATTTCAGAATTTAAATTCTGCGTTCTCATATTATAGATTTTGTTCTTAATGCTATTGTGAAAGACATTCTAACTCAAGCTAGTCCTGATGGTAAGAGGGGGAAATGGATTGCTAACTTGATGGAATATGACATAGAGATCAAGCCCACAAGATTGGTCAAAGGTCAAGGCCTAGCAAAGATGATGGCACAGTCAAAATTTGACTATCTTGACATGAATTTAATTGCATAAGTTTCAAAAATTTTAGATGAAGAGGAAGAGATGATCCCCATTGAAGAAAAATACATCATTTCAGATTGGTACAAGGACATTGTTTTTGTCTTACATCATCATATAGCACCTGCTGAGCTGACAAATTCCAAGGCAAGGTTTGTAAAGTTAAATTCTTTGAGATACTGCATCATTGACAAAAATCTGTATTGGAAGGATACCAGTGGTATTTTGTTGAATTGTTTGTTGGAAGAGGAATCTAAAAAAGTGATTGAGGAGTTTCACAAAGGAGACTGTGGAGTCATCATTATTGGAAGGCTACATCAAATAAGATTCTCAGAGCAGGGTATTATTGGCCTACTATGTTCAAATATGTCTATAAAATATTATTACCTGCCATGAATGCCATATTTTTTATGGTAAGAAAAGCTTGTACCTTTACCCTTGATGCCTATCTATTTTGAGGCTCCATTTCAACAGTGGGGGATAGATTTTATTGGTGAGATTCATCCATCATCTTCAGGTCATCATCGTTGGATTCTGATAGAAACTGAGTATTTCACCAAGTGGATTAAAGCAATCCCAACTAGGCAAGCAAATGATTGAGTTATCATTTCATTTTTGGAAAATAATATATTGTGTAGATTTGGCTTCCCTATGAATATCATCACTGATAATGCACAAGCATTTAAATCTAAGAAGCCAATTATTTTTTGTCATCAATATCACGTTACTCTTGGGCATTCTACTGCATATTATCCACAAGGTAATGGTCTTGCTGAATCTTCTAACAAGAACATTGTGAGGATTATTAACAAGGTGTTGCAGGAAAATAAGAAGTCATGGCATTTGAAGTTGAAGTATGCTCTGTGGGATGATAGAGTGTGCATAAAGAGGTCAATTGGAACTTCACCTTATGAGTTGGTTTATGGAGATGAAGCCATTTTTCCTACATCCTTGGGAGTGTCCGTCATGAAGCTATTGCAAGGATTGGAGGAGGAGCCAAATGCAATTCAGAGAAGGATTAATCAGTTGATAGCTTTACAAGATAAAAGGGAGGAAGTCTATAACAGTAATCAACAATCTCAAAACATAATCAAGAAGACATTTGACAAGAAGGTCAAGGAAGAAAATTTTCAAATCCAAAGTGTGGTTTTGAAAAGGGAGGCCAGGATTGAAGAGAAGGGGAAACATGGTAAGTTTCAGAACATTTGGAAAGGTCCATTCAAAGTAGCTACATTTCATGGGAAAAACACTTACATTTTATAGGAGATGGATGGACAGCCATGTGCTGGAGGGCTTGTCAATGGCAGGTTTTTGAAACACTACTCTTCTTAAAATATGTTGATCATTCATTCCATTGTATATATTCCATTTTATATGTTTTTTCTGCTAATAATGACAAGTTGAATCATCAAGCTTGAGCCCGAGGTGAAGGACATTAGATTTTGAAGGAAATCTTGGCAAATTTCAAAGTTTTTTTTTTTAAGAAGATGGATAGCAGCATTGGAACTACTAGTTCTTTGGTGTACCACTAGGGCACACAATCCCAAGAGGAGCCACTGTTATCACTAAAAAATAAATGAAGCATCATTTGAAAAATTTATATAGATTCATGTGTCAAAGGTAGGGTTGTAGGGTTCGTTTTTCATTACTTAGTCAAGGATAATTTTAAATTTTTCTTATTAAGCTTACCCTAAGGTCTAAACCCACTCACCTTCAAATCCCCTCATGTCACATCACTCATAATTTTCTGAAAGTTTTCATTTCCCAAGGTTTTAGTACCAAAATGGTCATTTTAGCCAAGAAACCACAGTTTCATAGCGAAATACACTGAAAATTTTCACTTTTTGCTACGAAATAACTGATACTTTCTTAGTGAAAACACCCAGATTTACAATAAACATGCTACGAAAGTGAGGTTTCATATCTGTCATGTCAAGTTAGCTGTTAGGTGTTAGAAAATCATTTGAAAAGGATAAGTTAGATACCATTCGAGTCAGTTAGGGTAAAGATCAAGGTACATGGTCAGGTCTGAAGTCATCATCACCATTTTAGGCATGTATCAATCATCATTGTGTGATGAGTGGGCATCGAACTTCAAAATATTTCCAAATTAAGTCATTACTCAAATTCTTCATTCCTTCTTTGTGTGAAATTGAGCTGTGGAGAGCATTTAATTAAGCCAAAGTTTTGGCTGGTATTTTCAAAGGTTGCAGATATCAGTGATCAAAAGAGGTAGAAAACTATCAAGTGAGGCAGTAAATACACTAAAGAAACTATGGCTGAAAAAAGAAAGACAAATAAGGGTGGCCAATGTCTAAGATATGAGCCATCAGATATGAATCTGATCAAAGAAGACCCAACAGTTGTAGAAGTCTTCAGAAGGACAATATGTTTACAGTTTTGTGAAAGACTACAAGGCTGCCATGTACAGGTTTTAAAGGAATTTTCTCTAAAATTTAGTGGAACAGCTACCAAAGTGGGGATGCTAAATCTCACCATTACACTAGAGGTCATTGCAACAACAATAGGGATTCCAAGGGGACAAGAGAAATGGTTCAAAGGGTTCAAATTCAACAAGGAGTAGTGCAAAGAGTTTATCAAGCCAGAAAATAGTGAAATGGACCTTACTAATGCCATTTCAAGGAGCTGCATGAAAGATAACTACTCAAAGTTGTTGCTTATCATCCAGAAATATTTTACTTGTGAAGGGAGATACCATAAAGTCTACTCTTACCATTTCAAGCTTCTCCTACACTTTGTTGTTAAGATATCTCTTGATATGCATTTTTATTTACACAGAAGTCTAGCAAAAATGGCAGATAAGGTCCAAGCAAAATCTGAAGGAAGTGAAACTTCATTGTTTCATCATGGTTTATTTAAATTGTTGGTTTTGAATGAGCTCCAAAGACTAGGCAGAGATTGGTCCTCTTTCTTATTTGTTAGTGGTTTTGAATTGGATACCCTTACTCCTACAAGAACTCCTAAACCTAGGGGTATCCCATCACCTTTAGTGGCAGAACCAAGTGAACCAGCAAGAGTAGAGCAAAGTGAACCAGTCATGATGGAAACAGAGCAATTGCAAAGTTTTGATACACCTAATGTCCAACCTGCAAAACAAAATCAAAAGTGATCAAACCTACAAAACAAAAGAAATTTGTGAGTAAACAAAGCAACAAAAGGATAACAAGGAGTCAAAGAGTGGTTTTAGAAGACAAAACAGTGGATGTAGAAGACAAAACGATAGCTAATGGAAATTTAGAAGACATATTACATGTCATTGATATTGAAGAGACTCCTATAGTCTAGGCTGAGGATATAGAAGAAGGTGGACAGAAACTAAAGAAAGTCAAATCTGCAAAGAAAGTAGAATTTGAAGGAGAAGATGCAGGTTTTATGTTCCAGGCAAGAAATCCCATGACAAGGCATGTTAGAAAACTTTTGGAGAGCAGAAAAGAAGTTCATCCAACTACTGATGTTGTCAAGCCATCATAAGACATTATTGATCTTTCATCTTCTGCAGAAAAAGATATAGTTAGCAAGACAAAGAAAGGAAAAGAAAAAGTAATTGAAAAAACAGAGTTTGAACACCTTGAAGAACAGCTAAGGTTAGCTAACCATGAAATTTCAGTTATGAAAAAGGAAGCAAGAAAACACAATGTCCATAAGGTTCAGTTTGAAAAGATGAAAGAAATTTAGGAAGAGTAGGTTGACAGTGTTTCCAAGACCCTAGATAACACACAACAGTTAATCAAATGGACCATGCCATTGAGGAAAGAGGTGAAACATGTCAGGAGAACGAATTTGCAGTTGAAATCTACAAATATAAGGTTGAAGGATCAGGTTAAAGACCTACAGGAACAACTAGAACTAATCCATGAGGAATTGAAGAAGAAAGGCCTTAAAATGACAATGGTTGAGGAGCCAATAGCTCAACTCATCATCAATGAGGAAGAAACACCTCAAGACTCCTACTTAGAGCTGGTTTATGTTTTTGAAGGTAAATGACATGTTGGAAAAAAAAAAAAAATTAGTTGGAGGACACATTTTTGAAGCTAGACAAAAATCTGGAAATAACACACTTTTCAGCAGTTTCGTAGTGTTTCCTAGGCTTGAAGCTAGGAAAATGCTACGAAACCATTGTAGCTTTCTTTTTGCATTTTGAACCATTTTGGGAAGCTTCCAAGAGGAGGAAATCACATGGATTATATTTCAAGACATGAAGAATACAATGCAGAAGGAAAAAATCAGAAAATTTGATGGGAAAGGACATTTTTGTAACGCTACGAAAGTACACTATGAAACTGTCATACTTTCATAGTGTACTCTTTTCAAGCTTTATGAGCAGGTTTTTGTGCAGTTATGGATAGATGGATACTTTCAAAGGTTCAAGGGACTTTTCCAGTAGTCATCCAAGACTTAAAGACTGCAAGATGAAGACAACTCATCAGCCAAACCATTTTTTGAAGATAAGGACTAGTTTTCCTAAAAATCAGGGTTTGTTTCCATATTTAGAGGAGGTCAATTAAGATTTCATGTAGTGATGAGTCCCATCCCACCCTATTCAAACATGTGAAGGAATAGTTGTCAAATATGTAACTGATATTAGGAGATAAGGTAGTTGATGTAATAATGAATAGTTTGACTCCTATTGGGAAAAGGGCTGTCAAATAAAATAGTTGTCATTTTCTCATTAAAATAGATGTTTTATTGTTACATGCAAGGTGTCATTAGGAAAATTTCGATGAATCTATCCAGGAGGAAGATCATCTCATCATGTAACAAGTCTATTAGAGGGCATATATTTGAATTGGTAAAGTGTCGGAGATTTTTTGGCAATACTGCTGCTTTATGTAATTTGACTGTTTTCAGTAATACATAAAACTTTTACTTGGCCAACGTGATATTCTCATGGAGTTTTTATTGCTTACTTGATCTATATTTTCGATGTGTACCATTTTCAGTGGTTTTTATCTTTAAAACTCAGAATTCATTCATGTAATGCTCTGACTTCCTTTATAGATGAATTGACTGTGTTATTTCATGTTTCATGTGTGTCTTACCTCTGCTAAAAACCCTTACCTCCCTTAGCTTCCATGTCAAGTGAACTTACTACTGAATCACTGAATTTTTTGACTCCATGAGCCCAATGATTGCAAACATATACTCTTTTCAACCTATACACATCACAAGCAAGTTGTTTTCCAAGTAGATTTAGCCATCTAGTTTCATCTTTATCCAATATCATTAACCCCTTTGAGAGAGCCCTCTGAGACTGAAGAGGCTAAGCTTCAGTTGCAAGATTGGTTTGAAATAGTTACATGAATTTATCTGATTAGCAGCCTATCAGGTGCAATTTTGTGATAACAGATAGGACTGGACACTCTTTACAGGCTATTTTTTGAGTCCCTTGACATCGCTAGTCATAATTCTTTAAAGGGTGCTAGCTCAATGGAAGAGCGCTTGCCTTATAAGCAGGAGGTTAGTGGTTCGATTCCACTTTGCCCTAACATGAATTAATCAATGATATTGTAGTTATTTTATTTTATCTTTGATTAAATTTTATATACTGATTTATTTCAATGGTGAGATATTTTTCTAAAGTCATTATTTTATATTGTCTCTAAAGAGACAAAAGTGATTTTCTTTGAATGTAATTTTTTATTGTATTTAGAGAGACAATAGTTAGGAACAAAGACATTGTCTCTTTAAAGACAATATGTCTTTAATCCCAACTATTGTCTTTGGAGAGACAAAAATGAAATTGTCTTTAGAGAGACAAAAACGAAATTGTCTCTAGAGAGACAAAAATGCTTGTGTTATATATTGTCTTTATAGAGACAATATCTTAAGAAATTTTAATTTTAAGGAAATTTAATTTGAGACACCCACTTAAATACAATATTTAAGACAATACACAAGTTTTCTTCTGTCTCAAGTTAAGACAATTTACCCAAAAATTGTCTTAAATATTGTCTTAAAACCCCCCTTTGTGTTGTAGTGTCACCATCTCTAATATCCTTCTTATGCACCTCGTTGAAGAGAATGCCCATTGAAATAAAAGGAAGTGAAGTTGATCAATAGAGTCGGTTGATGGAGCAATGCAGAAGACTCTCCTGTTGTCGAAATAACAAGAAAATTGTTTTTAGATTTGCAATAAGATGTGGGAAATTTAGGTGTAAGCACACACACACACACACACACACACACACACATATATATATATATATATATATAATGAGCCTGGAATCTGTGGTTGATGGAGCAATACATAAAACTCTCATGTTGTTGAAATAGAAAGAAAATTGTTTTCGAATTTACAGTAGAATGTGAAAAATTTAGATGTATATATATATATATATATATATATATATATATATATATATATATGTAATTTATACTTGACTCATTGATAGGTAGGTAGGGGCTTGTTGCTTTGCAACTTCTTTAATAGTATTAATCATTATATAAATCTTTAGTGATATTATATTATCTTAAAAAACCCAACTCTTTAATTTATTATTTATAAACAAATAAATAAATATATACCAATCACATTAATAGAAATGCAATATAATTTTATATACTATAAGAAATATGATGTAATTACGCCGTAAGGCGTTATTATTTGAAAACAACATTGTTGTTGCTTTGTTGTCCTTCGGTGCATCGTTGGATTTGTTTTTAGACGATTAAATTCTTGTTGGCCATTGATTTGAACGCAATTAGTTATTAAATTCATTATGTTTGATGGAGCTCCAGAATGATTTATCATTATAAAAACCGTCTTTTTGTTCAAGAATTTGTGATTATTGTACATGACCTTGTGCAAGGCACCTGGGAAGAACTCCCTCGCCTTCCCGACCTCCTTGACCATCCCGACCTCATCTGCTCATTGGAGCCGTGGCAGAGACTGTCCGCTACGAGCAGTCCATGCTGCTTGTTTCGTTTTCCCAGAAGGGCTCGTTTACGTTGCGAGAGGTAAAATATTTTCTTTTGCGATATAAATATGAATGAAATGTTATAATGTTATGCTATCCTCAGCTAGATGTATGGAAGAACAGTTGTTCAGCGATTCCAAGACTTTGCTCTCATTGCAGAGGATGGGAAAATTGAGCAGTTCCATGTATATATGAATTTATGTTTTTTCCACTAAGTTAACTTCATCGTAATTTTGTGAATTTTCTCTCACTCTAATATGGTATTTACTTATATTGTTTGCAAAATAATCCCGTTAAGAAAGTTCTAGAAGAAGCAAACGAGCATTACTTGCAAGCGGAATATGGCACTCACATAATTACTAACCACTTTTGTTTCATTTTAACATATATGGGTATTATTTTTTATGGTCATGGTATTGTATTGTAATCCCCAATATAATACCACTGCAATACTCTTCCATTGTCTCATTAACCAAAGTCTTATATTTTTAATTGTGACTGTCACTATTCAAATCACTGCGTATTTGAGCAGGTCCAACAAATTTACGTGGAAATAAATTTAAAGCAAAATATCCAAAATTGAGCTGTATCGAAACATGAAAATGCGCAAATACCACCCATTGATGTCAAAAGGCGTGGCCAATGGACATCTCATTGTGTCGCTAAAGACAAATTAGGAAAAATGTAATTTGGTATGTTTTAAGTTCATGGGAATCTGTCAAAATTTCAAACCAAAATTTGCATCGCATGTTTTTTCTAATATATTTATTTCGGATAGTATTAAAGTTTCATGAAATATTTTTTATGGACTTTTTAATATAATATTTAATATTTATGATTTTTTTCAATGTTAATACTCAAATAAAGGATTTGAAAACATTTTAATCGTGATATATATATATATATATATATAATTAATCGAGATTGATAAAATGTATTTTACTAAATGGTTTTTTGAAAAATATAATAATTATTGTCATTATTATGTGTGAATTATTTTAATTTACGTGAGCTATTTATATATAGACATAAATAAAATTTAAAAATATTTTTTACTAAAATTATGCTAATCTCGTAATTATCTGCACTTTATTATTATCTAATTAATGTATTGATCTATCTAAATAAAGATATTTTCTGACTTATAAACTGTGCGTATTATATAAAAATTATAATAAATAAATCTATTAGTTTGGCACTTGGCTCTATTAGAATATTTTTTACTTGATGTGCGATTTTGACACTGGGCTCAATTAAGATTTTGGGATTTTTTTGGGTAATTTTTTTCTGTAATTTTTTTCTTTCGTAAATTATTTGTAGAATGCTTTCAAATTATAAATATAATAAATTAAATTTTTTATAAATATAGAAAATTGAAGTTTTGAAAAAGAAATTGCAGTATTTCTTTGCAAGATTAGACTTTATAAAATATTGGATAAATTACATTTATTTATTTAAAAGAATTTTTTAGTGGAAAAAAAATCGTCGATAGACTTTATAATGTTGTACAAATTAAGGAATTTTTTATTTTTATAATGAGTAGTTGAGCTGTTTTCTTGTTGTACAAACTAAATTACATTATATGTATTATGTCCTAAGGCGTCACTATTTGAAAACAACACCCTTGTTGCCTTGTTGTCCTTCATGACGTCACTATTTGAAAAAAACATCCTTGTTGCCTTGCTGTCCTGCATGTACATCGTTCGATCTTTTGTTAGTGATTAAATTCTCTGTCTTTTGTGTGCATTGTTCAATCTTTTGTTAGACGATTAAATTCTCCTTGCCCATTGATTTGAAGTTAGGTTAGCTATTAAAGTTCGTTATGAGCTTGGCATTTCCCAACAATTTATATGTTTGATGGAGCTCCGAAATTATCGTTATAAAATTTCCTTGCTCGTTGATTTGAACTTAGGTTAGTTATTAAAGTTCGTTATGAGCTTGGCGTTTCCCAACAGCTTATATTTTTGATGGAGCTCCGAAATTATCGTTATAAAAATTGTTCTTTTGTTCAAGAATTTGTGATTACTGTGCATGACCCTCTATAAGGCACTTGGGATGAACTCCCTCACCTTCCCGACCTCCTTGGCCATCTTGGATTTCCTGTACTGCATGGCCCTCTGTTTACTTTCATGTGTGACCCTCTGCAATGTACCTGGGAACAACTCCCTCACCTTCTCCACTTCCTTTACCATTGTCAATCGGAAGCCTCTTTTGATAGGGAGGAGTTCAACCTACGCAAAGAGACTATCTATCGTCTTCATCTATGATTTCTCATCTGCTCATTGGAGCCGTGACACAGACTATCCGCAATAAGCAGTCCATGTTGCTTGTTTCGTTTCCCTGGATGGGCTCGTTTACGTTGCCAGAGGAAATGGTGTAAGATGAGCAACAACAATTTACAATGTAGAGAAAGATGAGTGGAAGCATTTCCCACATATGAACCAACAATGGGACCTATGCTTTGGGACTTTTTATTCGTTGGTTTATGTATCTTGCATTGGAGAGAAAATTATTGCAGATTGAACATGCTTTTTTTCTATAACTTTTCTTTTAATTACAAATAAAAATTGGGACAGGGCACAACCTTTTTTCCTGCCTTTACGAAAATTTACCAAAATCAGTACAGATATCTTGCTTAGCAACTATTGGATCTCATCGGTTATTTGACACAGAGTTATGTACTTAGTAGCACATTTCTATTAGTTCTACATAGCATTGTTTGGTGTCGTCAGCATGGTTATAATGCTTCTAAATCCTGGTTTACCGACTTATTCAGTTGTCAATAGTTGTTTCAAAGAATTGTTTTATGTATCATGCATTTGGAGAGAAAATTATTGCAGATTGAACATGTTTTTTTTTTTTATAACTTTGTTTTTAATTACAAATGAAAATTGGGACAGGGCATAATATTTTTTCCTGCCTTTATTAGAATTGACCAAAATCACTACATATATCTTTCTTAGCAACTATTGGATTTCTTTAAGAATCTTACGGCGTTTCCTTTGCAACATCTGGTGATGATGAAATTGCTAGTAATATATATTAACAAGTGACCATCAACGTGGATTAAAGTATATTACGGTAAGAATTAGTAGAATCACATACTAGAATAATTATAATTAAAACTTTGATTCTATCGATTTTAAATATTAATTTATTATAAAATAAATATATATATATTTTTTTAAGTATATAGAACTTTGTATTAATGTATAATTCAGAGTATAATTTAAATTTAAATTTTGATTTCGTTGCCATTTATCAATAGAGAAATCAGACCAGTAGCGAAAGTGAAGTGTTTTAGTACAAAATATAATGAACCTAAACCATCTACTTGGCTAGTTATTAGTATTATTGTTAATAAAAAATAAATTTAACTGATAGTATTATATAAAGAGAAACTTAAGGAATTTTTTACTTATACAAAATTTAGAAATAGTGAGAATATTAGAGGAAAGATATCCATTAAAATAGTAACATGTATCTATATGGAAGAAAATCAAAAGGAAGTGGAGACTTGAATTGGACCCATCGAAGTGCTAGGATACATTGGGGCCTTCCCACGTGTAAGGATGGTCTCAATCAAAACTAGTTTTAGAGCCATATCATGGTGTTTTAGAGCCCTGTTACTATGTTCTGCTTAGAGGTCATCAAGCCGAAGGAGAATCTCTCTTAGCCTAATTCATTTAAATGAGTAATTTTCCAAATAACATTTTTATATGCTAATATAATTCAATAGTGTGTAAGTATTGGTTTCTTCGGCGATGGGTGTGGTCGGTATTTAGAACCCAACAAGCCACAAAAGGCACCATCTTTGCATCAATGAACTACTCGATTTTCTAGGACTTACTCAATTGCATACAACAATAATTCTTGATACTGCACAATCCTTGTGTCCACATAGATTGAAATCCTCTACCACCCAACATACGATCTCCTACATTAATGAAATGGGGAGAGGGGTGGTCACATCTCCAACATTTATTCTTGATGGGATAGTGGCCTCGTCCTTATCCACCTATCCCTTCCTTGACACCTTATATGGATAAAGTTATTTTCAATAGCTAATATAGCCACTTCTTTATAATAAAAAATAATATTTTTAAAAACATGTAGCAAATTTTATTCAATTAAAAAACACATTTTTCCTTCTCTTAATTAATTATCTTAATAAAATAGGATACATGGTAGAAATGGGAAAAAAATAAAGAGTTGGTAACAACAAACTTAGTCCCTAAACTTAACTTCTTGGGCTCTGGTGCCATGAATGCATCCTTGCCAGCACACAAGAACTGAGGGTACCATGAATAGGACTTGAACATTAACAATAGATTTTAAATTCCAACCATCATATGAGATGAAAAGAAGGCCCTTGCCCTGAATAAATATTCTCGAGATAAAGCACCACAGAAAACAACATGGAATTACGCCTCTCTAGGGGGTCTTTGGAATTCGAGTTATATAAACATAATCAAAAGGTTTTGTGCACTAAAGATGGGTCATGGGGACTTCGCCATCAACAAATAGGGAAAATAAGTGTCTTAGGATCTTATTGAAGCTTAATTCAAAATCCTTAAAAAATCCTCAAACCAACACACAAGAACTTTGTAAGGGTTTTGTCTCCTCCAAATGAGATACAAGCACTACATGTAGAATTTTTGCACTGGAAATAGGGGTTGAGATATAAACATCATTAAAGGGGAATAATGGGCTTAAGCCCTAACTGAACATTTTTTACTTTATCAAAAACACATATAATTTTTTTTCCTAAATGATTCTTCTCAGGATAAATTGTTATGAAAAGCACTTACAACCCATGAGAGATTCTATCTTGGGGACCTTTTGATTATGAGTGGTTTAACAGGGGAAATTTTGATGTTTACAATAAGAGTAATAGATTTTAAGGTATTAATAATGGTCAAGGAAGGAAAAAATGGTTCTTAAGCATTTAATAAAACTTGTGAGGTTCAAGCATTGTGTAAGATGTATTAAAATCCCATAAAGGACACTTTCATGAGTTTATTGACCTATAAGTTGGATATGGTCACTATTAATTTGTTTTGAAGAGTGATGCGTGTAAGGGCATATGTAGGAATTTACAAGGTAAGTTCCTTAGATCAAACACCAAAGGTCACCTCTCACAAACAGATCACAAATTAGTACACCAGTATTTGACGTGGTTATGACCCTCGAAGAGGGAAATAGTCCACAGCCTGAGCCAACGCGACCACTTCAGGAATATAAAAATAAAATTTACATAAGTTTCTCTCATAAACGGTTATTGGACAAATGACCCTCCATGCTCTTTAAATAGAGATCATGGACCAATTGGGTGTTAAGCCATGAATCAAGTATTTGTAATACCGAGGAGAGAGTGAACCATTGGATCAATACATATTGTGACCATCATATTATAAGTTACAAATGTACATAGTAAAGAAACACACTTTACCTAACTCTACAATAGACCAAGTTATACTTAACTATTTCCTATGTGTCGGAATATCCTAACATCCCCCCTTAAGAACAACTTGGGATAGGATTGAAGGATTTACAAGCTGACACAAAATGATACCATTTCCTATGTGTCGAAATATCCTAACATCCCCCCTTAAGAACAACTTGGGATAGGATTGAAGGATTTACAAAGGTGACACAATAGGAGAAGGAAGGAGGAATTAGAGCCTATCCCCCCTCAATGATAACTTTCCTGAACTCCACGCATAGATCAAAGTTTGGTAAAATTCTCTCTTGTGAGAGCCTTTGTAAGGATATGAGCAAATTGATCATTGGTTCAACAATACTACACTTCATGAACACGGTCATGAATGAGCTTTCTGATGAAGTGTATATGAAGCTCAATGTGTTTCATACGCTGGTGCTGAACTGGATCTTTGCACAGCTAAATGGCACTCTGATTATCACACAAAAGAGTAGTTGGATGTTGTTGATGAAGACCAAATTCAAACAAGATCTGACGAAGCCACATGGCTTCCCTATTGGCTTAAACTGCACCACAATAATCTGCTTTTGTCGAAGAAAGAGAGATGCCACTTTTTTTCTTAAAAGACCATGAAATAGGTCATGAACCAAGAGTGAATACATATCCTGCAGTAGAATTTTGATCATCAGGGTCACCAGCCCGATCAGAATCAGTGAAACCAATCAACAATGGAGATGCTCCTGCACTGTATCAATCCCGAACTGAACTGTACCTCGAATGTATCGAAGTATAATTTTAGCTACTTTCCAGTGGCTTTCATGAGGTTGGTGCATAAACCAAGAAACAAGACCAATGGCAAAGGAAAGGTCATGACGGGTATGGGTTAGATACAAAATTTTACCAACAAGTTGACAGTATAAGGTAACATCAACTTTGGGGGTAGTACAAGTGACTGAAAGCTTGACTCCAGACTAAAAGGGAGAAGGGGTTGGCTTATTGTCTTCCATGTGAAAGTGGCGTGGAAGATCACATGCATACTTGGTCTGAGAAAGGGTAATACCTTCTTTGGATTACAAGACTTGGAGACCAAGGAAATAATGCAAGTGTCCTAAGTCTGTCATTTCAAACTTGTTTTTGAGGTTAGACTTCACATGGTTTATATGGTTGGGATCACTACCGGTAAGGATAAGATCATCAACATAAAGAACAAGGATGATGAAGGACTTACTATTTCCTATGTGTCGGAATATCCTAACATCCCCCGTTAAGAACAACTTTGGATAGGATTGAAGGATTTACAAAGGTGACACAAAAGGAGACTATTTTCTGTGTCAAAATATCCTAATAGCATAGACCATGATAAAAAAAATAAAAACAACGAATTTGCATGGAAAAAAATGAACCTTATAAGCTTTGCGAACAAATATTTCAACCATGACACATACACTCTTTTGAAATTGTAGAAAGAAAAGGCTTTATTTGACTTGTGCCTTAGTCAAATGGAGAATTTTAATTTTCCACATCAGCAGGATGACTTGGATTGCAATTAGTTGGAGTGACTAGGCCTCATCTCCTAGTTAAATCAATAAATTCAAGTTTGTAGGCTAGAAGTAAGGTTTTGCATGGTTTGATTGCTAAAATCTAGCAATCCACTGAAGTTATTGTTAGTTAACTTAGTTGTCTAAGATCTAGTCATGAATAGATTCAATAGGAGTTCAAATGAGTGGTAATGATTGTTGTTAAGTCACTGATCTCTCAGTTAACTGATCAATTTACTAAAAATAGTCTAAGTCATGCATGGAATTCAAATTACCTAGTTGAATGGAGGAAAAAGGAATCAATGCATTTATTTTGGTATATTAGTTGAGTGTACAGGTCTTGCATTGTAGCAGGACCTAATTAATTATTTTAGGATGAGCACTTGCTCAATGGATGAAAGACACAAAAAAATCTAGGAGGATTATTCTGGATGTTGTTAGAGATCATGTCATTTCAAACTTCATGGAAAGGAGACTTCTTTTGCAATGTGGAAAACTCTCATAGGTCTATTCCATAGAAGTAGTGATGCAAGGAAATTGGCATTGAGAGATAAACTTAGAAACATTTGAATGTAGAAAAATGAAACCATTCCTCAATACCTATCTAGATTCACTCATGTTCGATATGAACTTGGAGTAGGAGAAAATGTGCCATCATATGAACTTGTGAGCTTATCACTCCTTGGCCTTTCGAAATCCTGACACAACTATCAAGATTCATTTAATGGAAGAGACAAGCTACCATATTAGATGATACTTTGGTTTGATTTGGTGCAGGAGGAGATTAGAAGAAACACTAGGGATGGTGCCACATCTAGATCTGATGAGGAAGAAGATTGTGCTCTAGTTGGCAAAGGAAAGAATGTAAAAGGAAGGAAGACCCAAGGCAAGGTAGAATTTAGCCATAACCATGGAAAGAAGAAAGACCTTTGTCACAATTAAATGCTTTCACTTCCATGAGTATTGACACTATGCAACCAAGTGCCCACACATGAAATCCAGTAAGGATCCTGTAGTAGGATCAAGAGGAGATGCTCTCACTTCACAATTCCAGTTGGAATTCACCCTCATTTATTGCATGTTAAGCATAGTAAGAGGGAGTCTAGACTCTGGAGCTTCATATCATATGATAAGAAGTAAGGATTTCTTCAGTAGCTTAGAGGAGAAAGACCTACAATTACACATAGAACTTAGATATGATGGAACATATAGTACAAAAGGGATTGTCAATATTAGCTTTAAGAATGAGTCAGGCTCACGTCTTCATCTAAAGGATGTAATGTATGTTACTGGTCTGAAGAAAATTCTGATTTCTGTAGTTGTACTTGAATACCATGGATATGATGTGATGTTCAGTAAGGGGAAATCTTTTCTGAAGCATGTTGCTACTGGAAAAGTAAAAAAAAATTGGTGTTCGAGTTAAAAATATCTACAAGCTAGAGGTAGATTTCGACATGCATGTAGTTATACCTCCAAGAGTGAGGTGAGGCGATGTAGACCCTTAGTCCCAGAGTTGCAAATATTTGGGCAGGGTTTATAGGAGAGTAGTAGCAGTTGTAGTATACTCTTCTCCTATATCATTACCCTTTCTACAAGGGCCCATAGTATTCAGTAGCAGAATGATCAATGTGAGTTGATCCACCCAAATCTTGAGCGAAAATTGCAGGCTAGTAGCAGTCAGAGACTTAGGAGATAATTGCAACTCATAAGCTTAGTTGATTCAATATTTTGGATGCTTCTTAATTGTAGTTATTGTAGTAGCAACAAAAATAGTAAGAGGGAGCTTTTTTATAGTACATTCCTATAGGAGCAGGATGGGGGTTGTGCAAAACCATTTTCTTGCTAAGGGGTAGTGTTGAAATTTTAACAAGAATAGGCATCATTTGACTTGTGCCTTAGTTAGATGGAGATTTTTGATTTTCCACATTATTAGGATTACTTGGATTGTAGTTAGTTGGATTGACACGGCCTTATCTTCCACATAAATCAGAAAATTTGAGTGTGTAGGCTATAAGTAGAGTTTTTCATGGGTTGATTGCTAAAATCTAGCGATCCAATGGATTTATTGTTAGTTAAATTGATTTTTCTGAGATCTAGTCATTAATAGATTCAATAGGAGTTCAATTGAGTATTAATGATTGTTGTTAACTCACTGATCTCTCAGTTTACTAATCAATTTACTAATAATAGTCCTTGTCATGCATGGAATTCAAATTTCCTAGTTGAGTGGAGGAAAAAGGCATCAATGTATTTATTGTGGTATACTAGTTCAGTGTACAAGTCTTGCATTGTGCTAGGTGATCAATTCCTTCAGGATTTGTGTAAGTAAATAGGGAATTGGGGCTAATTTCCTCAAGGATGGCGCAAGGAAATCAGAGGAAGGTTGAGTCCTATTTTGCCTAAGTGTTGGTAAGAGAAACTCAGTGGGTAGGAGATCATAATTGCAATCTAGGGTGTGCTTCAAGATTGAAGCAAGATATTGTAATTAATCCATACTCTCATATGAATTAATACAAAGTGGTGGAGGCGATTTTCCTAGTTGGGTTCCCTTATAAAATCATTGGGTTCATTATGTTTTAAGGGTTGCATGTTTTCAATTTCCACTGGCACAATTGGTTGAGGATGGGCCTTGTTAGCAAGATAACCTCGGATCAAACCTCATGGGGGATGGTTGTGCCTTGTGCTAGGGAGAGGAAGCATGCTAAAAAAATCTAGTTATCCCTGGGTGACTTTGACAGATTAGATTCCCCTGGGTTGTGGTTCCTCAAGCCATAGGTCAAGTCTGGAGGGTCACAGAAAACTTGAAAAACAAACAAAAAATGGTTGCATGTTATTGCATGTGTTTCTATCATGTGTTTTCATTTCTACGGAATAGTACAATACATTTGTTTCTCTTGAATTTAGTTCGATTTCATTAACTGTAGCAATTTTTTTTTACTTTCTAGACACTCTCTATTAGTTTTTTTGCCTTGTGGTGTTTTCTAGGCCCCACTAGGTGGTTTTATGTAAAGTGGATGTGATATAGATTTATGAAGGGATGAAATGAAATACGTATTTAAGATAAAAACATAAAGATAAAGTGAAAATGAAATTCAATTAATAAATAACAAATGTTGAAAATTGTTTACATGCAAAAAACAAACTAGCTTGGGCGATGGTAGCTTATCTCTGAGAAGAGATATGACGACTATATGCCTTCCGAACTGTGTTATAATGAGGCTTTAAGACCTTTTTATAATGAATAAATAATGAGAAACCTTAAACATCCAAAAATATATCCTTGAGAGATGAAGCACTAAAATCTTATGGGCCCAGATGGGGTTAGTTGGAATGTCAACTTTCCAGGGTCGTAACTTTGGCATACAATCTCCATTTGGCTTGCACGCTGGCTCATTAGAAATATCTATCCGAGTAAAACAACTTTCAAATACAAATGTTAGTTATTACATATATTCTTGTTTCCCCAAAAAATGTTATTTAGGGCCTTAAAACAATTTTGGAAGTTCGAAACATTGACAAAAATAAAAAACTTTTTTAAATAGAGACAGAAACAGGTTATTCCTCTCCTCTATAAAATAAAAAACTGTTAAAATTAGAAATTATGTTGAAAAATATGAAATTGTTAGGAAACAATGTTGGAGGTCCAAATGGAATATATCAATAGCCACCAATATCCACCTGAATGAAAATGAAACTAAAACTTCACTATAGCTAAAAAAAGATAATATGTCTTATACCCTTAAAAAAAAATGTTAATGTTAAATATTTCTTTTGAAACATGCTAGACTAAGAGAGTTTTAGATAATTATTGTTTTATATAAAAATGGCACCTACACTTTAATAATACCTGTGCATTCTTATGAAATGAATAAATAAATAAATAAAAAGTGAGATTGATTATTTTCCTTACATGTTGAATCAATTTCCGTACATATTTCAAACTCACAATGGATGTATGCTTGTGGATTTTTTAGTAATTTAAATGAATGGAATATATTTCATGTTAGTAGAATATTCTTCGTTACATAAAATCGGAGGTTTGGGGACAGGGGCCGCGGACCCGCCTTCACCAGAAAGACCTTGTGAGCGACCAAGGAGCGCAAACACCAATAACCATTCCGTCAAATAATTCGCTTACTCCCTAACCATACCAAACATGTCCAGCCATCCCAGTCCCCAAAAAGCAATGCAATATAGACCATTACCAATTTTTATATCATAATACTCTTTTTTTTCTTTTCATCACAATTCCACCAACCTTTATAATATAATCTATTTTAATCAATATCAATTCTCCTATAAATTTTGGCATACTCTTCCCTTTTCTTTATAAATTAATTTAGTCATATAAAACTTTCTCTTTATAAATCAATTCATATCAAACTTTTCCTTATATACAAGTGTAAAAATCATAGTTATTAATTGAATTTACAAATACACATTTTTATTTTTATTTTTTTAAACATGAAATGACACAACTTCCAAATATACAAATTCAGAGCTTTACACTTCGGAGCATCTAACACTCTCGCTACCTCTCCCAAGACAGAAACACATGTAACATCGCACATACATAGATGATAGAAGGATGACAACATTCTAATTTGTTTGACCATCGCATGTCATAATGGCCGACACATTTATTCCTCGTCCCCAACGAAAAAAAATCAATTTCCTTGGAGAATGTGTCCACTACGATTTGGGCATTCCACTGATTGACAGTTCCTTATGTTCTGTTGACGGAGTTTCTTTTTCTGCTTTCTGGAGCTTCTGTTTCTGCTCATTGCTGGAGCTGAGGAACTTTCAGCCACTGGTGGCTTCTTATCAGTAGAAGAAGCAAGAGAAACGGCCACAGATTGCGGTGGAGGCTTCTTACCAGTTGAGGAATCAGGAAATTGAGGCACATCTTCAACTTCTTTGCATTAATTCACAATTTCTTCTCTGTTGTTGACGGAGCTTCTTTTTCTGCTTTTTAGAGCTTCTCTTTCTGCTTATTTCCTGCAATGTGGAGCTTTCATCCGCTGAAGGCATCTTGAAGGTGGAAGAATCAAGAAATAGAGCGTCACCTTCTGCTGGTACCTTACTTTGATCAACAAAAATAGCAGTTGAAGAATCAGAATACGCAGCCAAATCTTCCGCTGGAGATTTCTTACCAGTTGAAGAACCCACTGGTGCCTTCATTTTATCAACGCGAATACCACCAGTTGATTTCAACTAGAAGTAAAATGTTGCAGAGAACAAGCATAACGATAATTGGCAGCAAACCATAACACAAACATTTGAGGAAAACAGCTTGTAGTGGCTACAACCTAATATTATAGATATAGAGAGATGTCATTGAAACTAGGATAATGTTGAAGTCAACTGAAACCAGCAAACCGAATGGGGTATCACACTATCCATATCCATACAAATGTCACGGAACCAAATCAAAACAAATGCATTAAAACCCAGAAGAATATAATGAGTTCTGATGAGTAACTATATTGAATATAAAGATCATATTAATAGAAGGAAATTTACCGTGGTGAGCATATGTGTAACCTCATGTCCTCCAGGAGTAAATATGGTCGCCGGCTCT
Source organism: Pinus albicaulis (assembly GCA_034641835.2). Taxonomy (NCBI): domain Eukaryota; kingdom Viridiplantae; phylum Streptophyta; class Pinopsida; order Pinales; family Pinaceae; genus Pinus; species Pinus albicaulis. The sequence continues at coordinate 1,686,383,770 of CM076575.1, read as the reverse complement.
AACATCCTTCCTGTCCACCTGGTTGAAGAGAATGCCCATTGAAATGATAGGAAGTGAACTGGATCTGCAGAGTCGGTTGAAGACTCTCCTGTTGTCGAAATAGCGAGCGAACCGTTTTGGGACTTGCAATAAGTTATGGATAAAATTTAGGCGTAAGCATCATTTATTCATGTGTGTCATTTGATGGTGGGTGGGACGGCCCACCACCAGGTATCCGCGAAGGGCACGCTTGCTTGCCTTTTCTTGGACTACGCGCCAGTATGCTATCACTGAGAAATTTCCAAAACGCGGATACATGATGTAATGGGCACACTGGTGTTTGGAAATTTCCAAGCACTTTTGTTCGCCCAGCTTTGGATGGACCTCATATATAACATCAATCCCCATCAGGGTTGGATTGGAATTGCAAAGATGGGGATTGATTGGAATTTCAAAGCAGACTCGCCTCTTCAAATTTAGTGGTTTTGGAATGGAATTTCAGAGCTGACTCACTTTTTCAAATTTAGTGGTTTGCACACTTGCGTGACCCATTTTCAGTTTCGACGAAGGATCCAATAAAATTTTAAACTATTTCGTCTTGATTCCCACAATGCCTTTACAAACAATATGGAGATATGGAGTTCGACAACAAAGTGATTAATATTACTTTAGCTTTTTTGAGATGCTAGGTAAATTTGATTTTGTGATAAAATTGAGGTTATGTTAAAAGTTAGGGTTAAACAGTGATAGTTTTAGGTATTTTTATTGGTGACTATGGCAATAAGTTTATGGTATTATATGTAATTGAAACCATTAAATAGAAAGATGATGATTCTCCATTATAGAGAATCATTGTTAAAAGTAAAAGCTCAAATTGTTAGCAAACTTGATTGTATTTTAACTAAAAACAATACTAAATTTATTATTAGTTAATTTTTTCCCAATTGAAATTTTACTATTTTATATAAATGGTTTGAATATATTATTATTATATTTATTACATGAGAATTACACGCTATCTTTCCATGAATGGATTGATACATCCTTCATTGCTACGAACGTACATCCCCCTACACAGTCGTTCTGTAAGTTTCCTCTATGGTATGGAGTCTCTACAATATTATCCAATTGATTAATCCATCTTCTCATACATTCCCTCTATGGTTTTTTTATTCTGTCGCTCGTCAATTCACTTATACTTTCCATGCTCTGAGCATACATCACCTAGAGAAATCCGTTCTCATGCATTACCACCCGGGTTCTGACAACTACACCAGCGTCCAATGAAAAATCCATTCTGACAATCTACACCACATTCCAATGAATTTATTGATCCATTCCCTCATTATCATGAGCAATTATGTCACAAATTATGTGACATACATAGAGTATACCATAAAGTCATGAATCCATCCTGATCCAATCAGGAATTTCAAATTTTAAACACTCATTCTCTAATGCACGTTTTAATCATTTTAACTTGGGGTTCAAAACCTTTTTGTCCCCCAATCAAATTCCACCACGATCAACATACATGTGAGATGAGCATCCATTACAAAACCTTCTCACCGTCTCATTTCTAATAATAATAATAATCTAATTTTAAGATCACAGTCAAGCCAAACACCAAATTAGTGTATGAGACCCCCTTGTTTGTGGGACAAGGGACCCACCTCCGCGCATCGATTTGAATGCTAAGTCTACAAAGACATACATACTCTACCCCCCTCTGGTTTTGAATCTATGACCTCTTAGGAGGAAACACATACTCTTAACCATTAGGCCCATTACAAAATCTCACGCATCTGCATTTTCATAATTTTCAACCTAGGTTCTAACATTCTAACACTATCCCTCATCAAGGATCCATCTCCTCATTCATATGATGCCTCACACACATCTATATCCATTACATTGTGGCTGAGGTATTGTAATATGAACGAGGTTTTGTAATGGTTAGGTTGTTTTTGTTTTTTTAATAAGTTTCTTTAAATTGACCAGGAAATTTTTTAGAATGTTAAATTTCAGTGGAGTAATTTTCCTAAATTAAATCCTTTAAATTTTTATAACATATGAGTTTATATATATATATATATATATATCAAAAATAATATAACCAAATTTTCACTTAAAACCAAAAACATCTAATAACTAAACTATTGCCAAATAAATTGATTAATACATCCCCTCAAATACTATAAGCATACATGATCCCCACATCCCTTACGGATGAATTAACTGATCCGTCCCCTCATTGCCTGGAGCGGATACTCCACTCCACACACATCCATTGCAAAATTGTGTCATTGCTATCAGCGGACATGCCACATGTACATTCATTACAGAACCATGAAATGACTGATCCGCCCATTCCACAACTTTGTGATTTCCATATATATCCAACTTAAATAACATTGAATATATTTTTGAAAAATGTATATTGTTCGTCTTCAATCTCCACAACCTTGCGATTTCCATATATATCCAGCTTATATAACATTGAATATTGAATATATTATTGTAAAATGCATATGGTTCGTCTTCAATTTCTGGTTCAGATTTTGTTAAGAAAATTATAGAAATTTTTTTATGATTTTGAGAATGATTGGTGATTTTTTTTTAAATTTTAGTTATAATTGTTAATTTTTAAGATTTTGTATACACCTTAATTTTTAATGATACTAAATCTATTTCCAATATAAAAAAATTTAAAAGATTCTCAAATTCAAATTTCTTAAACCAAATTCCAACGAAAAATTCAAGTCCAGACTAAATTGTGACTTTCTTATAGAAGGTCATTCAAAAAGCTATGTAATACACGACAGAGGAGCCCGTGAAGATATGGGAAGTTCCTTTGGTCTTTTGTTGAGAATTGTCAAAGAAGTTTAGTCTGAATGGTAAGTGAATGCCATTATCCTCCCACTTAATTTTTTGTAAACTAATTTAAAAGTGAATACGGTTATCCTCTCACTTAAATTTTTATGTTTGTTGGTTGTAAAGTAATTTAGAGTTTGTTACTTGTAAACTAAAGTTTGTTGCTTGCAAACTAATTTACAGTTTGTTACTTGTAAACTAAAGTTCGTTGCCTGTAAACTATTTTCTTAATCCCCTTTTCATAACATACATTTGTTATGTGCTGCGATAATTCGATAACCGAAAAATGATCATGTTGTGTGATGATGTTTGCCAAATGTGTTGAAATGTTACTTTCAACTGCAGCAATGTACAGTGGCCGCTTTCCATTTTTATCTCAAGGTTTTGTGTACTCTGGCCGCTTGCCAAAATGATGAACAATCAATTTTTTCCCCTTAAGAACCTTATAGTGCTTCGCAGTTTGAAAATAGCTTTGTTTCAGCGCTCGTCCGTTGCATTAAGAAAACAGAGCTTTCATTTATAAAGGAAACAGAGCATTGGTTTTTTTGGTTGAAGCGCGGGAGTGTTTAAAGAACGTGATCCCACAGACCACAGACCAAATCAACCATCCACGTGGAAGCAGGCAATTCGATCGCGTTGTTTTTCAAGTCGGGCGGAGGTCGTGAAATCCGGACCCAAATTTTTATGAGGCGGAATTCATTTGGTTTTTGCGTCACAATTTCGACCTTACCAAAAGCCCAAAATCAGACCCGAATTTTTATAGGGCGTATTCTATGGAGTTTTCGCATTACAATTTAGGCCGACGTCATAATCCCATTTTGGAACGCAAAAAGGTTCATTTCAATATGGTTGAATTGTGTATTGAAGTCCGGCGAAGGTTTGTCAAAAGGTTTCGTTGAAGTCTTATTAAAGTTTACGTTTGATTTTTTATATTTTAAAAACATATGTGATATATTGTTTATGATAATCGCGCGACAGTTTTTATATTATAGTTTTGTTTAATGTGTTTTGTTATCGCGCACACAAAAGGTTTTAAAACCTTGGAATATATAACATTGTGCTTTTGTTTTAGTGAGCCCCAAAAGTCTTTTAATAGACTTTAGTTTTTAGTTTTGTTTTTATTTTAGGTTTATTTTTAATATATAGTTTTTGTTTTATAACATGTACTGCGACACATATAAAACAAAAAGGGGCTCAATGACATTGTAAGTTTTTTTTATATACATAAAACATCAGTGTAATTTTTTTTGGTGCACAGCAGTGTGTTTCATTTTCAGTTGTAATAGAACAGAGTAATTTTACAGTGAGACAGTGTGGTAGTTTTGCACTGCGTTTTGCAGTAGTCAAAATATTTTGTAATCCCTCTCAGGAGGAAGAATTTGTAATAGTTTTTTTTGAAGAAATAGAAGTTTGTTTTCAAGAGGAAACTCTGTCTCCTGTGAGTGAAATTTTAATATTTTCTCTGTGTTAAAGAGGGGAGTTTTATTCTCCATTTGTTGTTCTGGAATTTTCAAATATTCCAACATGGTATTAGAGCTAGTCCAGGCTCTTTGAAGGTCAAAGAAGCTAAAGGAAGGAGTTCTTTGTTGCAGCAGCTTCTCCAGCAGTGTGAAGACTCAGCCAAAAATAATTCAAGGTATTTCTCTATACAGTTTATTGTGTTACAGAACAGTTAGTTATTTTAAATACATAGTCAAGTGTTTTTGAATCATAGTTAAGAATGCAGAATGGCTGGAGCCAGCACTAGCATGGGTATTGGAAATATCCACCTTCCACTATTTAATGGGAAAAATTATGACTACTAGTCAATAACTATGAGAGCTTTATTTGTTTCGCAAGACTTATGGGAATTTGTTGAGGATGGCTTTGAAGAGACAACATATAAAGAAGAGTTTGATGATTTAAGTCAAGCAGAGAAAGAGTTTCTGAAGAGAAATAGGAAGAAAGACTCCAAAGCTCTCTTCTTATTGTATTAGCGAACTCATTGAGTGTGTTTCAAGGGATAGCGACGACGAATCGAGCTTGTAGAAACTCTAAAGACACCCTATCAAGGCATGAAAAGAGTGAAGACAACAAAACTTCAGTTGCTGAGGAGAGATTTTGAGACTCTCTGTATGAAAGAGTCAGATACTATTGACTCATTCTTCACTCATGTGATTGGAATGGTCACACAAATAAGATCTCATGGAGAGACTCTTGAAGAGAAGAGGATTGTGGAAAAACTCTTGAGGAGTCTACCTTCAAGATTCGATGTGATTGTCACCACCATAGAGGAGACTAAGGATCTCACAAAGTTCACAGTGGATGAGCTACATGCATCACTGATGACTCATGAGCAGAGATTGGGTAGAAGTGAAAACTCATCTCTGGAACATGCCTTTAAGACCCAGATGTCTTTTGGAAGAGGAAGATGGCAAGGCAGAGGAAACAAAAGAGGAAGAGGCAAAAGCCAAAACAGAGGTGGAAGGAACAGTCCAGCAAATGCTCAAGGAAGAGGCAGCAATCCAAATCAGCATCAAGGCCAAAGCAGCAGCCAGCAGAGTGGTCAGCAGAATGCTCAAGGACAGAGGTATGATAAGTCCAATGTCCAATGTCACTATTGTAAAAAATATGGTCATTATGCTAATGAATGTAGAAAGAAGCAGCGTGATATGGGAAATAGAACTAGTGCAAATTTCACTAGAGAAAATATCAGCCAAGATAATTTGTTTTTAGCTTGTAATATGGTTGAAGAAAAGAATGAGGATTTATGGTTTCTAGACTCCGGTTGTAGTAACCATATGACAGGAAACAAAGCAATTTTTTCTGTGTTAGATGAGAGTGTGAAGTCACAAGTCACACTAGGAACTGATAGCAAAGTTTCTGTTATGGGAAAAGGAAATGGAAATGTTTTAACAAGGAAAGGTGCAAAGAAATCCATAGCAGATGTTTATTATGTTCCAGGAATGAAGTGTAACCTCTTAAGTATTGGACAGCTTGTTCAAAAGGGGTACAATGTATTTTTTGAGGATGATGTTTGTGCCATCATGGACAAACCACCCAGCAAACAATGTATTGCTGAAGTAAAGATGACAAGGAACATGATGTTCCCTCTTAGAATGAGAGCAGATTTGAAGAATGGTGAAGAGAAAGCAGCAGTGGCACAAGAGGCTATCCAAAGCGAACCAAAAGATGAAAATTGGTTGTGGCACTTGATATTTGGACATCTCAACTTTAGAGGTCTTAATTTGTTGAACAGAAAAGGAATGGTAAGAGGTTTACCATTGATAGAGAAGCCAGACAGCCTTTGTGAAGGTTGCATCTTGGGGAAACAACACAGAGAAAGTTTTCCTTTCGGGAAAAGCATAAGGGCAAAGACACCCTTAGAGATTGTCCACTAAGATTTGTGTGGATCGATGCAAACTCCATCGCTTGCTAGCAACCACTATATGTGAACATTCATAGATGATTTTACAAGAAAAACTTGAGTTTACTTTTTTGAAAAATAAAAGTGAAGTGTTTGAAAAAATTTGCAATTTCAAAGCACTTGTGGAAAACCAAAGTGGGCTGCATATCAAAGTCCTAAGGACTGACAGAGGAGGTGAGTATATCTCTAAATATTTTCTACATTTTTGTAGAGAAAATGGTATTCGAAAGCAATTTACAACTAGATATACTCCGCAGAAAAATGGAGTAGCCGAAAGGAAGAATAGAACCATAATGGACATGGTAAGGAGTATGTTAAAGGCAAAGCATTTGCCTAATGATTATTGGGATGAAGTTGTACATTATGCAACGTACATTTTGAATAGGTGCCCTACAAAAGCAGTTATGAACAAAGTGCTGGAAGAGGCATGGAGTGGCACAAAGCAAGGTGTCACACACATGAAGGTTTTTGGATGTGTGGCTTATGCACACATTCCGGATCAGCTAAGGAAGAAGTTGGACAACAAGGGGGAGAAATGTATTTTCATTGGATAAAGTGAGGAATCCAAAGCTTATAGGTTATACAACCCATCCACCAAGAAGTTTATTGTGAGCAGAGATGTTCAGTTCATTGAAGAGGAAGCTTGGGATGGAAGCATAGAGAAAATAGTGAATGTTAAACACTGTTTATCTCATGATGAAAATGATGATGATTTGGCTGAAATACATCCCCAAACAGCAGCTCCAACACAAGGACAGCAAGGCACACCCTTGATGAGAAATGAAGGTGCTCCTCCAAGCACACCACAAGGAGGAAATTCAAGTGCTTCTTCAAGCATTTGTACACCTAATGAAAGAGGTAAGGAGTTCAGAAATTTGAATGACATTTATGCACAAGAGGCAGCAAATGAAGGTATCAATTCTTTGTTTGCTCTATATTGTCATGTTGATGACCCTATTCATTTTGAGGATGCTATTAAGGATAAGAAATGGATAGAAGCTATGGATGAGGAGCTTAATGCCATAGAGAGAAACAAGACTTGGGATTTGGTTGAACTCCCAAAAGGTAAAGATGTCATTGGAGTTAAATGGGTCTACAAGACCAAGAGTAATGTTGAAGGCAAAATAGAGAGACACAAGGCCAGACTTGTTTTCAAGGGATATAAGCAGAAGCATGGGATAGATTATGAGGAAACTTTCACACCGGTTGCTAGAATGGAAACCGTGAGAGAAGTGTTGTCCATAGCAGCACAAAACAAGTGGAAAGTTTACCAAATGGACGTGAAGTTAGCATTCCTAAATGGAGTGTTAATGGAAGAGGTTTACATTGAACAACCTCTTGGCTATGAAAATAAAGGCCAAGAGCACAAAGTGTGCAAGTTGAAGAAAGCTCTTTATGGGCTGAAGCAAGCGCCAAGAGCATGGTACAGTAGGATAGATTCCTATCTACTGGAAAATGGATTTGAAAAGTGTGAGGGAGAACCCACCCTCTACATCAAAGAAAAATATGGTAAAATGTTGATTGTAGTTTTATATGTTGATGATGTTATTTTCACAGGTAATGATGATTATCTTATTGAAAATTTTAAAACAGTCATGAAAGAAGAATTTGAAATGACTGACATGGGTTTGTTGAAATACTTCTTAGGAATAGAATTAGAACAAGATGAAAATGGAATTTTATCTCACAGGAAAAATATGTTAATGAAGTGCTGGAAAGATTTAATATGCAGGAGAGCAAAGCAGCAATCACTCCCACAGTGATGGGATTAAAACTCAGCAGAGAGGACAGCAGCAAGGATTTTGATCCTAGCTTGTACAAGAGCATAGTTGGCAGCTTCATGTATTTGACTGCAACTAGGCCCAAAATAATGCATGCTATTAGTTTAATTTCCAGAATCATGGAGAAACCAAAGGATGCACATTGGTAGGCAGCAAAGAGAATTCTGAGGTATGTTAAAGGAACCAAAAGGTATGGCATTTTATATACTGCTTCAGAATGTTCAGATTTAGTTAGATACACTGACAATGATTGGGCTGGAAGTGTAGATGATCGAAAGAGCACTTCCGGTTATGTTTTTCACATGGGTTCAGGAGCCATTTCATGGGCTTCTAAAAAACAACCCATTGTAGCATTGTTTACAGCAGAGGCAGAATATGTGGCAGCTACTGTAGCAACTTATCAAGCAATTTGGATGAGGAGGATGTTAAGAAGTTTGTGCCAAGAGCAGACAAAAGGAACAGTGATTTATTGTGACAATAGTTCAGCTATTGCAATATCGAAGAATTCTGTGTTTCACAAGATAACGAAACACATTGACACAAAGTTTCATTACATCGGAGAATGGGTAAACAATGGTGAAATTGTTTTGGAACATTGCAGAACTTAGGAGCAGTTTGCAGATATTATGACCAAGCCATTGGGACAGAAGAGTTTTGAATTTTTGATAAAATGTCTGGGTATGACTGATAACCTAGTAGCTGAAAGTAAGGGGGAGTGTTGAAATGTTACTTTCAACTTCAGCAATGTACAGTGGCCGCTTTCCATTTTTATCTCAAGGTTTTGTGTACTCTGGCCGCTTGCCAAAATGATGAACAATCAATTTTTTCCCCTTAAGAACCTTACAGTCCTTTGCAGTTTGAAAATAGATTTGTTTCGACGATTGTCTGTTGCATTAAGAAAACAGAGCTTTCATTTATAAAGGAAACAGAGTATTGGTTTTTTGGTTGAAGCACAGGAGATTGTGTTTAAAGAAAGTGGTCCCACAGACCACATACCAAATTAGCCATCCACGTGGAAGCAGGCAATTCGATCGCGTTGTTTTTCAAGTCGGGCAGAGGTCGTGAAATCCAGACCCAAATTTTTATGAGGCGGAATTCATTTGGTTTTCACGTCACAATTTTCGGCCGTACCAAAATCCCAAAATCGGACCCGAATTTTTATAGGGCATATTCTATGGAGTTTTCGCGTTACAATTTAGGCCGACGTCAGTGTTAGACTCAAGTCTTGTCAGTCCTCTGTCATTTCTCGTCATTTGCAGTCATTAAATGCCATTTGGGTCAAAAAGAGTCATTTTAATTCTTGAGTCCAGGGTTTTGTCTTCAGAAGGGCTTCAATAACATGTGCAGGCCAGAGGAAGGTTCAATAAGTTTCTTATTTCAAGAGTTTCAGCATCATTAATGCTCAAGGATGATTCTTCTCCAAAACCCTGTTTTGGAGAAGAAATTGGCAAATTAGTTGTTTGTAATAACCATGTAATTTTCCGTCTTGAAGATTTCAAATACAGGCTCTATGTCACCTTGCCAAACTTCATGCTAAATATCCCTGCAAAGAAGACAAAGAAAAGCCATCATTCAAGTCAGAAAATCAAAAAGGAAATTTGAAAAGCAGAGATGGAGGAGTGTGTGGACCTGATTATGAAAGAGTTAAAAATAAGGGGTGTGTATAATGACCACACTCTTGCTTATCAGAGCCGAGTTGGACCTGTGGAGTGGTTGAAACCTTATACCGATGATAATCAAACAAATAGGGAAGAAGGGAGTGAAAAATCTTCTCACAAAAGACCTAATGTTAATCATTTATTTGAATATCATGAATTTTTGGACAAAGGTCTCCTAATTGAAGGCATGTTATTTCACTTTCAAGTGTGAGACCGACTAGCCAAAATGCATAACCATCTTTGTGAACTAAGTCTTTCTCCAGAAAAAAATTGAAGTGTTGTAACCAAGAGTGAACTTGAGAACTTTTGTGTTATGGAAATGTCTATATAATTTGAATTGATGGTGGAATTCCTGGTGGTGGTATGTGGGAGAAAAATGTACTACTCTCAGAAGACAGGCTCTGCAACTTTGGATGCCTTATAGCTATTTTGGTTATCAATGAAAAAATCACAGCTTGACATGAAAGGATCGTTAGCATAACTTGGTCGTAAGATGAATATGAGATCTGCAATTTCAATTAACATGAGATCCCAAAACTATTGAAAATAATTTTATTCTCAGTTGTATAAAAGAAGTAAATTCTTGGGCTCCATTAAGGATACTTCAGATTTGAAGCTCTAGTAAAATCAGTGTAATTATCTGCTTCTACATTGGATTTTATGGTCTTGATCAAATGCAGCTTTGTTAGTGAGCACATTGAAACACTAGAGGAAATTGACATGGAATACAAAGAATTGGCCCTTGAATCTGGTATCGTGAATTGGGAGCGTGTGTTAGCATTGGGATGTGAACCTAACTTCATTTCAGATTTGGCAGATGCTGTAATTGAGGGGCTTCCTTATGTTGGAGAAATGGCTGTGTCAAATCTTGAGGCTCGCCAGTCTCTTGTACCATTGGGCAGTGTGGAAGAGCTTCTAGCTACTTATGATTCACAACGCAGAGAATTACCACCGCCTGTTACCCTGTGGGAATGGGGTTGGACAAAGTGTGCAGAAACGTGGAATGGGAGAGCTATGCAGGTCACTATATTCCTCAATTGGCAGAGCTTGTTGTGGAGTAGAACAGAAAAGATAAGATCTTCAATCTGAAAGGGTATAGCTATTGGCAACCCATTGCTCGATTTCGTCACAGATCTAAATGCAAGGGCCGAATTCTTATGGTCCCATGGCCTTGTATCTGATCCAACATACAATATGATGAATATGCGCTGCAATTATAGTCGCCTTCTGACAGAGGCCTTCAGTGGCAGAGTACCATCGACCTGTGAGGAAATTTACTCGATTGTTAGCATGGAAGTCAGCAAATACATTAATAAATACAACGTCACAATAGAAAGTTGTTTGTCATCTCTTCTTATGCAGAAATCTAAGATGATGTTCGAGGTGACAGGAAACAACAACAGTTTCGACAAATGCCGGCGCAGGTTTGATCTAGGCAAAGTCAGTTTGGAGCGCGGCGCACAGGTCCAAAATATTATGAGGCTTCTATTGTTGGAACATCGACTATCAGAAGAGAATTTAGATGCCATTTGGGCTGCTAATGAAAAGCCAGACCAGTTTGATGCGGTGAAAGCCATTGTCTTTGACCTTATTGCTGATATAGCTTGGTCATTTTCAGACAAACAATTGGATAGTCTCTTTGGCAGGTTGAAACATGTTCAGGGTCGATCCACAGGTGACATTATTAAAATCCTTACCTTCTTGAAGAAACTTGCACGAAGTGACAACAAAGGAATTATGGCCGAAAGATTACTTGAGTTACTGTGGAACATGATGTATATGGGAGAAGCACCTGGTGAAGTACTCGGGTCTGGAGCATTCACTGAAAATCCTTGGTCACTATATCTCAGTTGATCGTGCAAATCAAGATGTTTACATTTTACGATGCCTTGCAAAGGTGAAGGCTGGGAAATCTGTCATTCCATCACTTAGGCTTCTGCGATACATTATATGGCTCGATAATGAGAAATCCTTTTACAAGGGTCAGGTTTCTCGACAGATGCGCCTGCAGCAGCTAATTAATGATCATAACTTGATTGATCTGGTTGTAAGCAGTCATGTGCAGTATGTTGCTATGCCGCGTATGGCCTGTAGTACAAGGACACCTAATTCTAAAACTTTAGATGGTCAGTTGAATCATGATGAAAACATCAAGGAGAGGCTTAGTTTTCTTCAGTTTGCACTGCAGTCTGGAGCTGTTTGTTTGCCATAGGAATCTGCTGAGAAGCTATGAAATTGTCTAGTTGAAATGCAGACGTGTAACGCAGATGGGAAATGGAATTTTGTTGTTATGAAAGTAAAACTTATTTCTTCAAATTGAAAACCACGAAATAGAAAAGCGGAGGGTTCCTTTGACATTGACCTGCCAGATGCTGAAATGGGAAAACATGTGTACACGTGTTCCTCCTGAGCTACATGGTTATTTCCATATTGGGCACGTAAAAGGCTGCTTTTTCAAATCGATACTTTGCTTCCATCTCGATGAACATGGCATCGACACAAAAATGTGCTATGGATAACTCTCTATGGGATCAGTTTTTTATTTCATATGTATGTTGAGAATGTTTAAAGGGAGAAAACACACCTGGAAATGGCGTAACTTGGTCAAAAGGCAAAATTCAAAAGCTATTTTTATTTAAAATTAGTTTCTTGCCCGAAAGGTGAAAGTCAAAGCCAAATTTAGAGAGAAGATATCCACAACAACAGTAGGCCAGAAGATTGGGGGCCTATTTTTGTTTTCAGTTGTGATTCGAAAGGGTCTTCAGCTACAGTTTCCGCCCTTTCATTTGTCATCAACAGATTTGAGTAGAAAATGTAGCGCTGTTCCTTTTCAGGATAGAGGGTTGGCTTTTTAGCTCTTATTAGTTAATGATTAAACAATCCCTTAGTTTTAGTGGATCTGTTTTCCCACAGATAGTTTTATTTATTGTATGAAAAATCATTTGTAAGGTTAGAGGGAGAGTTCTGGAAAACATAGGGGAGATAACAAAGAGCTTCATTGTACAGCTTTGACAGAGGAATAATGGAAGGATGTAGCTCTGGTTCATAAGATCCCTGTGGTGTGAGTTTAACGAATGTTTTTTCTTTTTGTCTCATATGTATCTTGTTATGTTTTTCATTTCATTCATAATCGTTTCAAGCTGAAAGCTTTTGCAATAAGAGAGGTAGAATCCAATTTATTTGCTCTGCCTTGAAGGAGCGTTCAGTATTTGTGTAATTTTCTTCTGTTGGAAAGGATTCATTGTTTAATGCCCTTTTCAACTTTCTTCAACGATCTTTACATTCCACATTATTTCAAATTTAATTGTTAAACTTCACTCCTATCTTGCCTTATGGAATAATCTGTGCCTTTGATTAAATCTCTGCTCTTGCTGTCTTTGCCCCATACAGCCCAGAAAACCCAATCATTTATCAAAATCAAACCTTCCTATCTATTTACTAGCCTAAAATCAGTATCCATTATAAGTCATCTCAGCCTCTTTGAAAAATTTTTGCCGAGATAGACCCGGAGAGAGCCCTCTCCTGTCCTCGTAGGGCTAGCTACGAGGCTGAGCGTGGTTTGATGTTGCCTTGAGTTTTACCTTATTTCAGCCTAAGGTAGATTCGAGCGCTAACATAGTGGCGACCATACTGGGGAAGATGGTTTGTTGTTGATGTGACATTCGACTTGTAGATTGTCTTTCCCCAACACATGAAATCAAGTTGCAGATCTGATGCTGATGGTGGACAGCAGTCAGACACATATGAAGGCTGAAACATTCACCTGGCGACTCCAACTCGATCCAGATATTCCAGTGCTCGCTGATCCACTCATGCAATGGTAGGGTATGTGGCAAACCCTGCACTTTGTGAAGCTTTAAAAGAAGTAAGAAAACAGTTAGTGGATTTTGAAATTAATGAAGAATTTCTCACTGTCTTGCTTCAATGTTTGAAATCTCCGAAGTTTCCTCTTGAAACTATAACTAGTTTCTATGAGTTAGTTGTTGAAAGAATTGAGAAAGAGATTCAATATTTAAATGATCATATCCAATCATATGAATTCTGAGATCCCAAAAAGTTCTTGGAAACTCTTCCTCCTTCAAAACAAGAAACAATAGAGCTGCCTATAGATGTTTGCATTGACAGTGTGCAGCTGGAAGTATGTATTGCAGAGTTGGGGCAGCAAACAGAGTCTGGCTTTTGCGATCCTATTGCAACATACATGGAAATGTTTTTTCAGTTTGACTGATAGATCAAGCTGTCTTTTACATAACCAGGCTCATTATGTGCATGTAGGGCTGCCAGCAATTACATCTGTGATCTGATTGAAGCACTCTCAAGCAACATTCTTCTCAGATTTACTTGAATGGTTGACCTGGCATTACAACATTACTTGATCCATGGACTCTGCAGCAAAGTAGGGTAGATAAATAAGCAGCCAAAGGGAAACATCTTGTTCCAGTTTCATTGCAGCTTTGGTTTGAAATTTGTTAAGTCAGTTTGAGTCCAGTTTCAGTTTAAAAATTGAGTCAAGAGTCGTGTCGATTTGTCAAATAATGAACTCCATAGCCCAATGGATGGAGGCACTGTCTGCTCTCCCAAAGATCTGCTGTTCTTGGCACCTCCACTGAGCGGCAGCTGCCATCCCCATTGGAGCCAATGTTAGACTCAAGTCTTGTCAGTCCTCTGTCATTTCTCGTCATTTGTAGTCATTAAATGCCATTTGGGTCAAAAGGAGTCATTTTAATTCTTGAGTCCAGGGTTTGTCTTCAGAAGGGCTTCAATAACATGTGCAGGCCAGAGGAAGGTTCAATAAGTTTCTTATTTCAAGAGTTTCATCATCATTAATGCTCAAGGATGATTCTTCTCCAAAACCCTGTTTTGGAGAAGAAATTGGCAAATTATTTGTTTGTAATAACCATGTAATTTTCCGTCTTGAAGATTTCAAATGCAGGCTCTATCTCACCTTGCCAAACTTCATGCTAAATATCCCTGCAAAGCAGACAAAGAAAATCCATCATTCAAGTCAGAAAATCAAAAAGGAAATTTGAAAAGCAGAGATGGAGGAGTGTGTGGACCTGATTATGAAAGAGTTAAAAATAAGGGGTGTGTATAATGACCACACTCTTGCTTATCAGAGCCGAGTTGGACCTGTGGAGTGGTTGAAACCTTGTACCGATGATACAATCAAACATCTAGGGAAGAGGGGAGTGAAAAGTCTTCTCACAGTACCTATCAGGTTAATCATTCATTTGAATATCATGAATTTTTGGACAAATGTCTCCTAAATGAAGGCATAGTATTTCACTTTCAAGTGTGAGACTAACTAGCCAAAATGCATAACCATCTTGTGTGAACTAAGCCTTTCTCCATAAAAAAAAACTGAAGTGTTGTAACCAAGAGTGAACTTGAGAAATTTTGTGTTATGGCAAAGTCTATATAATTTGAACTGATGGTGGAATTCCTGGTGGTGGTACGTGGGAGAAAGATGTACTACTCTCAGAAGACAGGCTCTGCAACTTTGGATGTGTTATAGCTATTTTGGTTATTGTAATGAAAATCACAGTTCGACATGAAAGGATCAAGTTAGCATAACTTGGTCGTAAGATGAATATGAGATCTGCAATTTCAATTAACATGAGATCCCAAAACTATTGAAAATAATTTTATTCTCAGTTGTATAAAAGAAGTAAATTCTTGGGCTCCATTAAGGATACTTCAGATTTGAAGCTCTAGTAAAATCAGTGTAATTATCTACTTCTACATTGGATTTTATGGTCTTGATCAAATGTAGCTTTGTCAGTGAGCACATTGAAACACTAGAGGAAATTGACATGGAATACAAAGAATTGGCCCTTGAATCTGGTATCGTGAACTGGGAGCGTGTGCCAGCATTGGGATGTGAATCTACCTTCATTTCAAATTTGGCAGATGCTGTAATTGAGGGGCTTCCTTATGTTGGAGCAATGGCTGTGTCAAATCTTGAGGCTCGCCAGTCTCTTGTACCATTGGGCAGTGTGGAAGAGCTTCTAGCTACTTATGATTCACAACGCAGAGAATTACCACCGCCTGTTACCCTGTGGGAATGGGGTTGGACAAAGAGTGCAGAAACGTGGAATGGGAGAGCTATGCAGGTCACTATATTCCTCAATTGGCAGAGCTTGTTGTGGAGCAGAACAGAAAAGATAAGATCTTCAATCTGAAAGGGTATAGCTATTGGCAACCCATTGCTCGATTTAGTCACAGATCTAAATGCAAGGGCCGAATTCTTATGGTCCCATGGCCTTGTATTTGATCCAACATACAATATGATGAATACGCGCTGCAATTATAGTCGCCTTCTGACAGAGGCCTTCAGTGGCAGAGTGCCATCGACCTGTGAGGAAATTTACTCGATTGTTAGCATGGAAGTCAGCAAATACATTAATAAATACAACGTCACAATAGAAAGTTGTTTGTCATCTCTTCTTATGCAGAAATCTAAGATGATGTTCGAGGTGACAGGAAACAACAACAGTTTCGACAAATGCCGGCGCAGGTTTGATCTAGGCAAAGTCAGTTTGGAGCGCGGCGCATAGAAGGCCAACGCGGCGCACAGGTCCAAAATATTATGAGGCTTCTATTGTTGGAACATCAACTATCAGAAGAGCATTTAGATGCCATTTGGGCTGCTAATGAAAAGCCGGACCAGTTTGATGCGATGAAAGCCATTGTCTTTGACCTTATTGCTGATTTAGCTTGGTCATTTTCAGACAAACAGTTGGATAGTCTCTTTGGCAGGTTGAAACATGTTCAGGGTCGATCCACAGGTGACATTATTAAAATCCTTACCTTCTTGAAGAAACTTGCACGAAGTGACAACAAAGGAATTATGGCCGAAAGATTACTTGAGTTACTGTGGAACATGATGTATATGGGAGAAGCACTTGGTGAAGTACTCGGGTCTGGAGCATTTACTGAAAATCCTTGGTCACTATATCTCAGTTGATCGTGCAAATCAAGATGTTTACATTTTACGATGCCTTGCAAAGGTGAAGGTTGGGCAATCTGTCATTCCATCACTTAGGCTTCTGTGAGACATTATATGGCTCGATAATGAGAAATCCTTTTACAAGGGTCAGGTTTCTCGATAGATGCACCTACAGCAGCTAATTAATGATCATAACTTGATTGATCTGGTTGTAAGCAGTCTTGTGCAGTACGTTGCTATGCCACATATGGCCTGTAGTACAAGGACACCTAATTCTAAAACTTTAGATGGTCAGTTGAATCATGATGAAAACATCAAGGAGAGGCTTAGTTTTCTTCAGTTTGCACTGCAGTCTGGAGCAAGCTATGAAATTGTCTAGTTTAAATGCAGACGTGTAACGCAGATGGGAAATGGCGTTTTGTTGTTATGAAAGTAAAACTTATTTCTTCAAATTGAAAACCACGAAATAGAAAAGCGGAGGATTCCTTTGACATTGACCTGCCAGATGCTGAAATGGGAAAACATGTGTACATGTGTTCCTCCTGAGCTACGTGGTTATTTCCATATTGGGCATGTAAAAGGCTGCTTTTTCAAATCAATACTTTGCTTCCATCTCGATGAACATGGCATCGACACAAAAATGCGCTATGAATAACTCTCTATGGGATCAGTTTTTTATTTCATATGTATGTTGAGAATGTTTAAAGGGAGAAAACGCACCTGGAAATGGCGTAATTTGGTCAAAAGGAAAAATTCAAAAGCTATTTTTATTTAAAATTAGTTTTTATTCGAATGGTGTAAGTCAAAGCTAAATCTAGAGAGAAGATATCCACAACAACAGAGCGGTAAGATTGGGGGCCTATTTTTGTTTTCAGTTGTGATTCGAAAGGGTCTTCAGCTACAGTTTCCGCCCTTTCATTTGTCATCAACATATTTGAGTAGAAAATGTAGCGCTGTTCCTTTTCAGGATAGGGGGTTGGCTTTTTAGCTCTTATTAGTTAATGATTAAACAATCCCTTAGTTTTAGTGGATCTGTTTTCCCACAGATAGTTTTATTTATTGTATGAAAAATCATTTGTAAGGTTAGAGGGAGAGTTCTGGAAAACATAGGGGAGATAACAGAGAGCTTCATTGTACATCTTTGACAGAGGAATAATGGAAGGATGCAGCTCTGGTTCATAAGATCCCTGTGGTGTGAGTTTAACGAATGTTTTTTCTTTTTGTCTCATATGTATCTTGTTATGTTTTTCATTTCGTGCTAAATCAAGTCAAGCCGAAAAGAGGAAGCGTAAGAGAGGTAGAATCCAATTTATTTGCTCGCCTGAAGGAGCGTTCGCATTTGTGTAATTTTCTTCGTTGGAAAGGATTCATCTGCTTAATGCCCTTTTCAACTTTCTTCAAACGGTCTTTACGTTCCACATTATTTCAAATTTAATTGTTAAACTTCACTCCTCATCTTGCCTATGGAATAATCTGTGCCTTTGATTAAATCTCTGCTCTTGCTGTCTTTGCCCCATACAGCCCAGAAAACCCAATCATTTATCAAAATCAAACCTTCCTATCTATTTACTAGCCTAAAATCAGTATCCATTATAAGTCATCTCAGCCTCTTTGAAAACTTTTTGCCGAGATAGACCCGGAGAGAGCCCTCTCCTGTCCTCGTAGGGCTAGCTACGAGGTTGAGCGTGGTTTGATGTTGCCTTGAGTTTTACCTTATTTCAGCCTAAGGTAGATTCGAGCGCTAACAGTCAGCATCCCATTTTGGAACCCGAAAAGGTTCATTTCAATATGGTTGAATTGTGTTTTGAAGTCCAACGAAGGTTTGTCAAAAGGTTTCGTTGAAGTCGTATTAAAGTTTGCGTTTGATGTTTTATATTTTAAAAACATATGTGATATATTGTTTATGATAATTGTGCGACGGTTTTTATATTATAGTTTTGTTTAATATGTTTTGTTATTGCACACACGAAAGGTTTTAAAACCTTGGAATATATAACATTGCGCTTTTGTTTCACTGAGCCCCGAAAGTATTTTAATAGACTTTAGTTTTTAGTTTTGTTTTTATTTTAGGTTTATTTTTAATATATAGTTTTTGTTTTATAACATGCGCTGCGACACATATAAAACAGAAAGGCGCTCAATGACATTGTAAGTTTTTTTTATATACACAAAACAACAGTGTAATTTTTTTTTGTGCACAACAGTGCGTTTCTTTTCTAGTTGTAATAGAACAGAGTAATTTTACAATGAGATAGTGTGGTAGTTTTGCACTGCGTTTTGCAGTAGTCAAAATATTTTGTAATCCCTCTTAGTAAGGAAGAATTTGTAATAGTTTTTTTTTTTTAAATAAAAGTTTGTTTTCAAGAGGAAACTTTGTCTCCTGTGAGTGAAATTTTAATATTTTCTTTGTGTTAAAGAGGGGAGTTTTATTCTCCATTTGTTGTTCTAGAGTTTTCAAATATTCCAACAAAATGTTTGGTCCTGCAGTAACAATCCCTCTTGCTGTAAATGTGGTGTATAGTGAAAGATCATTAATGCGAAAAAAGGTTTTATCATGCTAACCTCTAGGCTGAGGCCATTCCATTGAGAAATATCTACCCACGAGAGGGATTTACGAAGAATGTGTGTAGCTCTGGCCTAAGTCACACAATCTTAATGTGGAATAACGATCTGTGCCCACAATTAAAATACTATTACCAAAATTTCACATAATATTTCGCATTGAACATTCCTTGAGATAATTTAACTGCGATCCTCAACTACAGTTTTTGCATTGCTTTTGCTTTAATTAAAAGCTTTTGATTTTATTTTTGGAAATGATAGTATTCCCAGAGAACAATCATTTGTCGTGATTGCCCCTTCCACAAATTAGTGGGGAATTTGCACTCCACTTCCCGTAGATTGGTTGGGACTTCCCGTAGATTGGTTGGGGATTTGAACTCCAGGGTTTATAGTTGACATTAACACTTTATTATACTAGGGTTGTTTGAAGTGAATTACACCGAAGGCTGTTGTTGCATTATATTAATTGGAAAAAGGTTTGAATTTTCCAAGTTGAAATTAATTTTACATTGACCTTGGTGGTAGGTACGCTGGTAAACATGATTGCTAGTTTTCATAGAATGGTGGATTCGATTCTTGTTTAAGATCTTTTAAATCGGAAATAAATATCACTCAGTAATAATTATGACTATTGAAATATCATTTCTTTAAATGAAATTGATTATTAATTTTTTTTTAAATAAAATTTTAATATTTTTATTTTCATAAAGTTTATAAAAGTAATTAAATAAATGTTATTATAATATAATTTTGTTTTAAAAGAAAAAACAAAAATTCATTTTAATTCTGGTTAAACCAAGAATTTAGAGGGATTAAATTTCTTAAGATACAAATATTTTTTAGAGTGAAAAGAGATTTAATCACTCTGATTGCTTGGTAGATAGATCTAGAGTTAAGATGGATCTAGCCTGGTATATATAGTTAACATTGAAATATTTTATTTATAATTTATGTTCTCCCCATTACAATGTTAAAACATGCCATCTTATATTTTTTCATATATGCATACATTTAATTATTTTTATTATTAACATTTTCTAAAATATTACAATTAAATTCATATTAAACATTGAAAGAATTACAAAATATTTCTCATACATTGAATCAGAAAGTAGCTATTAATGAAATAATAATCTCTCACTCTTTCTCTATATATATGTTTCATGTTAAAAAAATTTACTCAATGTTCTTATTGAAATATTTTATTTATAATTAATGTTAAACTTTTCTTTCGTATTGAAATTTTTAAAATCTTATATATCATCTTCATATTAAAAATAAAATAAATTACACGTCTTATAAAACTATGTTATTTAATATGGACATTGAAATACTTTTATTTATGATTAGAAATATTTTTTTGTTAAAAATTTATTTTTGTTTTAAATATCACATGTAAATTAAACTTAGAATGAATTATACATCATGTAATATCAATAATAATATTTCTTGTCATATCCATATTTAGTAAACAAATTATATTTCTTTCTCATACTCCTTGATATTTACATATAAAGTTATGTCAAATTAAGATGCAAATTAAAGTATTTTAATTATGGCCAAAATTAATTTCTTATGATATTATTATTTTAATTTGTTAACTTAAATTATTATTTTATTATTTTTTGACAATATATTTCCCAAAGTAGGTTGTAAAACTTCATGACACAATTAATCATACTACTTGATATTTACATATAAAGTTATGTAATTATTTTTTGACTATATATTTCTCAGAGTAGGTTGTAGAACTTCATGACGCAATTAATCATACTACTTGATATTTACATATAAAGTTATGTAAAATTAAGATGAAAATTAAAGTATTTTAATTATGAGAAAAATTAATTTCTTATGATATTATTATTTTTAATTTGTTGTTAAATTATAATGTTATTATTTTTTGACAATATATTTTCCATAGTAAGTTGTAGAAATTCATGACACAATTAATTATCTTTAAATCCGTTAAATAATGAGAAAAAAACATTTAAATTAACTTTGGTTAAATTTCTTAAATAGTGGAAAAATTAAATTTTATTATTTTAATTAATGCACATGATTATTTATTTCAACTTTATTATTATTTTAAATTTAATTATGAATATTTTAATGAAACTTATTAAAACATTTAGGTTTATAATATATCCATTTTTTAATATAATATGTTATTTTTTTTAAATTTTGGTTTATGTAGACCTTAATTTTTAGAGAAATTTTTATGCGATAATCATATAGGAGAAGAATTTGTCCACAATCAACCAATGTGATTCATTTTTAGAAGAAAATGTTATTTTTTCCTTGTTATAATATATATATGTTTTCTAATATATTTTTTCAAAATTATAACATATTTAAATACCTGAAAAGACAATTAAATAACTCTCTTTAATTTATTTAATAATTAGGAAAAAAAAAAAAACTAATTAGATTTATCTTGGTTATTTATTTCAACTTCGATAGTTTTTTTTGGAAATGTTTTAACTTTTAATTAAAATCATATTTTTTTTAAATGTTTTAACTTTTAATTAAACTCATAAAAACATTTAGGCCAATCTTATATCCATTTTTCTTTTCATAACATGTTTTTTTCATATATATTTTGTATAAGGGTTTTTAAGTATAATGTAAATGGTAACAAATTCATATAAATAATTTATAAGTAATTTTAAAATTTTAATATAAATAACTATATATATAAAATTATACATTATTTATTTAAATTTACATTAATATCCAAACTAAAATAATTTTACTCATAATTTCCATTTTTCTTTCCATATATATATATATAATTTGAATTGTAACAGAGTTATAAATATAATTTATATGTAATTTTAAAATTGTAATATAAATAACTATACATATGTTGAATTATACATTATTTATTTAAATTTAAATTAATATCCAACTAAAATCATTTTACTCAAAAATAATTATAAACACTTAAGTGTAACTACATGTGGATTTACTAAATTTGTTATTGAAGAGCTATTCATTTTTCAATCATAGAAATTAATTACAGATTTCCCCAAGATGTACCATATCAATTATTGATTCCTGCAAGATGTACTATGATAACACCTAGGTGAAAGAAGATCTTATGGGGCTCTAATTGCACTCAAAGAAACCCATTTACAATTATTGGAGTCAATTTTAGATTCCTCCCAAGACATAATATGATACCAACTAGGTGAAAGAAGATCTTATGTTTCTCTAATTTCACTCAAAGAAACCCATTTCTTTCATGACATGGCCAATTTTCTTGTCACTGCATTATATATACGTTCATCGAATTCTATGTGCCTTATTTATAAACATGCAACCACACATAAGATATTCAAGAATAAGATAAAATATCCTTTTATTTGATTATCTTAAGGTAGGGAAACACCATACAATTATCATTTTATGGAAGTAATGCAATCCTTTTATTTGTCTCTTAAGGTGACACGACCTCTCAATGAGCTATTCTCTATTACCTATCCATAAGGAGGAGTACTCCATCCTTATTTATATGTAAATAGATAACCCTAATCATTACCACCTACTCGGCCTTCATTTATGATGACATATTACATTTATTCTGTGCTAATTAACCAATGGGTCTTATTTAATAATAATAACCATAGTGGACCCATTCCATAACATAATTATACTATCTTTCCCCCACTAGCCACCCCACTCTCAATTACACCCTTAGGGAGAATCTCAATATTCCACCCCACTTTCGAAAGCACAACCCTCAATACTTGTAGTAAGGATGTAAAAAAATAAGCTAGGATCCCACTTACAAGGGTCAATCACAAAAATTGACTAGTCCTAGAGATCATCCATAAACTTGGGTTCCATGTTCTAGTAATGAATATAATGCTAAAATAGCTAGTGTCCCATGTGAAACTACTAACTATAGTTCTAAAAGGGTCCAAAAATCTCATCTGTAAACCTACATCCTATTCTAAATGCTCACCTTGATGACCAAAAAATAACTCCTTAACACTATGAATGGTCAAGTATTTTGATTTAAATTCTCATCATGGTTATCTGTATACAAATAATTAGAATCGAAAAGATAGTCCACATAGTTGTAAGATGTTAGTTCTAGAGCTAAAGGTAATATTTCCATAAAATAGTATCTAAGATAAATTCTAGTAGGCATAAGGGGATCTTGGCTACCTAAATGATGTCTTCTACATAAGGTGGAGTGCAACCATCAAATTGAAAGTGAGAGTACTAATGTTCATATAAAAGTTAATTGTTCATGTACCAATCATCACAAGGACCCTTTATATCCTACCAAATAACAGTATCTAATTTATAAACTTCACAAATGTCACATTAAATCAACTCCCCTAAAGCTCTTGTATTATCTATAATATTTGATCCTCTAATTTCATGGTTATTCTTTGGTTCCATGAGGGTTCCATGAAACAATATTTGCAAAAGTTATAGTGCATTGAATATTGATCAAAAGCATAACATAATATCAAATCAAAACCATAAAAATATATATATTTGATGACATTAGTCTTGTTGCAATTTAGGTGATTTGATTAAAAATTATATGCTTTAAAATATTTGTGGTTGTCAAAAGAATACTCCAGAATAACTGACTTTAAATTGGAGATATCTTCACTTTGTAGACTCTAATTAGGAAAAAAATTCCCTTGACATTATATATGTTTTTTTTTGAAGAATTAGTATGTGGAATTTATTTTCATAGATTACATACATAAAGCTACAAGAGTAGATCTGAATGTTTCCTCCATTTCTTCCCTAGAAAAAAATTACAAAGATAAGTAAAAAAAAATCTTCCTCTTTCTTGCCGAAGAAGAAGCTCTAATGCCAATTGTCTTATACCTTGAATATGAAAATGCAATCATACAAAAATATATATAATAATAAGATAGAAAAATCCTTTACTTGATTATATCGAAATAATCATAAGATAGTGAAATTGTGATGGCGGTTCAAGTAAACTTGACTTAGTCAAGTTATTGGAGGTTTTCGAGCTCTAGGTTTATGAAAACCCATGGTTTTTCCTTTGGTATTCATCTCTAATGTAGCCTATTTAAAGATCCAAAGACTCCAAGTAATTTTTTTCTAGTGACCAGTGGGATCCCAAGAAACAATGTCTTTATACACTACCACTTCTCTCAATGTTTTGAGATCTTAACAAATGGTATTAGAGCTTGGTGAATATCAAAGATCAAGTAGAGAATGAATGGTTTGGTAGAGTATGTGTGGAGAAGGTTGATTTTAAGGGCAAGCTAAGAGTCGTGGAGAAGTTTCTGGGAAAAGAGTGCATATGTGTAGTAAAAATCTACGGTGATTGTTGCAAAGTCATTGAAGCCCATTAAAAGGGTACAAGATGTGCTAATGAGAGTTTGTGTAGATTTGGTGAGTGAAAATAATGTGGAAGGCCAAGTCAAGATATGGATTAATGAATTTATAGATGTAGTGAGAGAGTGGTCGTATGGATGAGAAAATGAAGGTGGAGTTAATGATTTGAGATAGTGAAGGATCCATATTGTGATGAGAGTTGTAGTGGTGTGATAACACTCATGGTGTGTTAACACACTAAGGGTTTTGGTCAAAGAGAGATGTATATCCCCAGGAAGTTGTAAGACTTGTTTTTCATGCATTCATGTTGTGTAGGAGCATGGGTTACTATAAGGCATTAAGAGTTTGATTGGGCATACTTGTAGTGCAGTGGTGCATGGAGTCGTCAAGTTGTGGAATGTACCACTTAGATAGGTAGCAAGGTGGCAGGTGTATTTGTATCCTAATTTTAAGAGGGGGGGGGGGGAATGTGAGATCTCAAGTGAGATGGTTGATGCATGATTGTTACCAGGTTAATCTTCCCAATTCAAGTTTGATGGAGGGGGATTTTTTGGGGTGGTTCAAGTGAACTTGACTCGCCAAAGTTACTAGCAGTGTTTGGGCTCTGGGTTTATGATAACCCATAGTTTTTCCCCTGGAATTATTATAGAATATATCATATTTAAAGGAATAAATACTCTAGGTAAATATATCCTAATGGACTAGGGGAAATTTTAAGGATGGAAATTTATCTTAAAGTTTAGAAGCATTGGTGAATCTTATTAGTGCCTAATAGGAAAATTGCAAAATGTTTAGGGATATTTTTTTGTAAAAATACGTAGATATATAATAATTTTATAATATTCTATATAAATTTTTGGAGACTTTTTGGGTAAAATAATTTTATACTATAAAATTTCGGTGAATAATTTTTAGAAAAAACTGGAAATTGGCGAACCCTTGCTTGGAAAAGCATGGAAAATTAGCCCACATGCAAATATTAGCCCCTAAAATTTTCCCTATAGTGGGCAACGAGATCCCCATAATAGTGTATTTAGACACCACCAACTTCTCTTGGTGTTCTATGATCCTAACAACTATTATCTCACTCGCCACTAAGATAATTTTACATGGAGTCGTCATGTTTTGGAATGGACCACTTAGAAAGGTACCAGGGTACAAGCGTACTAATATCCTATCTTGAGAAGGGAATGTGAGGCCTCAAGTGAGATGGTTGATGCATGACTAGGACCAGGTTAATCTTCCTTATTCAAGTTTAAGGGGCGAATTTTTAGTGTGGTTCAAGTAAACATGACTCGGTAAAGTTACTAGATGTTTTCGCGCTCCAGGTTTATGCGAACCCATGTTTTTTTTCCCATAGTATTCATCTCTAATATAGCCTATTTAAAGGTTGAAAGACTCTAAGTAAGTTTTTCCTAGCAACCAATGGGATGGCAAGCAACCGTGTCTTTAGAAAACACCACTTCTCTCAGTGTTCCGTGATCCTAAAAACAACACTATATAATAATCCTTTTATTGAAGAAATCTACTATTGTTCACTTTCTTGTTAAGTTACGGTGACCTCTTAGTGATTTGAACTGAAATACAAAATACTTCAATACCTATCCATAAGGAAGACTCCATCCTACATTATAGCTAAGTCAATGACCCTAATCATAACTACTAACTACTTAATAGACCGTTTTTTATGATGCCGAAATACATTTATTCTATGCTAACTAACTAGTGTACGTTATTTTTTTTAACATCCATAGTGGGTCCAATCCACTTTACATTGAATGGATGTCATAATTATACCAGTGGGCCCTTTGGCCCCTTAATTACAACCTCAGGAAGGATCCCAATGTCTTGCCAGCAATGACTGTGGAGCTTTCTTTTCCTCAATAACACAAGGAAGATCTTCCTTCCTCTACCCCACAATTCCTCAAGGACCCTCTTCCCTTCTAGTGAAAGAGAAAAGAGTGCAATATATATGGTTTTCTATTTTGGAATGATTTGGGAGAGGCCACTCGGCTCAAGCAAAGCTACATGGTTTAGTGTTGTTTGCTTCAACTCTTATGGGAATTCTAACCATGCCTTTTCCCTAAAAAACATCCCATTTCCTCTCGTTTCTTAGTATCAAGCCCCTAACCCTCTAGAAACTTATAAGCATGATTCCATGGGGTTCTCCCTTCAATAACGTGGATAACCACAATGGTTTCACACAAGTTCCTTTGTGAAGAGAGAGAGGAAGAACATTCAAATGGGAGATGAGTTCTTGTAGTCTTTATTGAGGAGTTTAAGAATGATGTATGAATGAGCATGAATAATAGTTTTTCCTCGCCAGTTTAGATGAGACAAGTTCCCCCTTCCTAAATAAGCAAGAAACTTTGACCTTGATTTCCACTAAAAACATTTATTCCCACTATAAATGAAATATAAATTTGTATTTATAGTGAACTATTTTGAAAAAAATTATAATAGTGATAGCCATCGTTAAGATGTAATTGTGCCCTGAAAAATGATAAAATTATACAAACTTTTTGAACATTTCGACATCCAAAATAGTGGTTGTGTTAACATGAATTAACTATTAATGTTTGATAATAATTATAATTATCAAAAATTGAATCAACATTAAATCCAATACACTTTTCTAAATCAACAATGAAGCATGGTTTTCCATACAACAAACCACTTTTTCTTTGTACTCGGTTGTAATTCTGAAAAGAATTATAAATTTAATAGTTTGATAAATGTTAAATCTAAGACTTTTGTGATCCATAATGTACATGAGTGTCTTTCGGATTAATCACATAATTAAGATTTAGCTATCCTAATTATGTGATTAATTCGAAAGACATTCATCTAGTTTTGATAAATTTTAATTATCTATCTTTTAATTAAAATTTTTAATAATTATTAAAAAAATAATCATATTCAATTAAAAAATAATAATAAACAAATTTAAATATTGATAACTATCTAACCAAAATAATAAACAAATTTAAATTTTGATAACTATCTGAACCAAAAAAAATTAACCATACTTCTTTGATTGCTTAATAATAACCAAATTTCAAATTCCACATGATCAATGTAAGGGATAGATCGGGGTGTCTTAGAAACGGTCGGTTAAGACTTTGAGTAAAGAATTTGTTCATTAACTTATGTAAACACATTCCCCGCTATCTCTCCGACTCGACACTCGCAATCTGATCTCCGGCTACTACCAACAAAATCCCCACCAAAAAATTGAGTGTTAAGGACAACAATTTGATCATTGGGGACGCCATAGGAAAACTAACCATCCTATGAAGAATATTTTAATTTTAACTTATGGCAACAAAGTCCCCCACCAAAAAATTGCTTTAGCTCAGTGATGATTTCCAAAGTATATTTTACCGAACATTTTATTTTGGCCAGAATAATTTTTATTTCATTTCAACCTTTCACCTTTTCCTCCAAGCTTTGATAAAAGTAAAAGTAATTTGAAGAAGAATCAAATAAATCTTTTTCCAAAGTTAACGCACACGTACAATAATTTTAAGAAATGGTGGATCCGAGACTGAGCTGTAGGATTGGAATTTCCAATCAAATCGGATTATTATAACAATTTTATTAGTTGTATTAATTTGTTTATTTAACTTTGAAGATGAATATATTAATTTTATCTCCGAGGAATCATAAAATCAATAAAATACAAGATTGAAGTCATATATATGTGTAATAAAACATAACTGTTAACGCTTTCCTTACACCTAAGAATATAATAAGCTCGCATATGATATTCTGAATTGTAATATATTATTTAATAAGCGTAGTCTAAAGAAGTAGCGAAATGGCCGCAATGATTTTCAAAAAATTTGGCAAAGGTTTGGGCAGAATCTTGTTTACAGTTGTTAAAATTTAGTATTTTGAGTGCCCTAAGGGTTTTTGATAGTGCTGAATCTATTTCCACTATCAAAAATGGATTCCAAACACTCCAATTATCTGATTTTTTGATTTTTAGTTTACCGGATTACTGCAGTTTTCTGTCGTCCAGGCTATTTCACTGCCTGGGTAGACAACTCTATTTAATATGGTTTATTACACCAAAGATTTTAATAACTAATTCAAAACTCACTTATAATAATTTGATGTATAGATTTTGAAATATTAAAATAAAAATATGTAATAAGTTTTTTTTTTTTTTTTTTTTAAATTGAGAATACGTATTTATATCAAAATTGTTGACTAGATTACTCAATTAAATATATCATACAAAAATAATTAGTGGTAGTGGCTTGCATAATCTAGTAAGATAATATATCTTCAAGCATTTCTAAAAGTTAAGACACAATTTTCTGAGACAAGCTATACAACATTTCATATTATTCCATTTATACATACAACGATATTGACTTGTGGCACATGTTGAAATACTAAATCACCCCGCTATTGTATTTTTCACAATGACAACCTCATCATCATTGATCCTCTCTAATATAATCTCCCCCATTTGTGAGCAAATATAATCTAGTTCATCCTCCATTCATTGATTTCTAGTGTGAAGGTGTTGCATATTCTCCAATATATCAGATAATTCTTGATGCATGGTTCTCGTGTCATGTCGTGTTGTGTCCGTTAAATCTCATAAGGTATTTTTGTGTCGTGTCATTACATGTTCAAGGGATGTCTCAACCTCAGTCGACTATCTGTAGTCCTTGTTGAACTTTTGTGTCAATCATCCCTATGTCAGTTGTACCTCATGGCTTTATTCATTCACAACATCTCTTGGTGTGTTTCATGTTGATTGATGGGTGATACATCAAATCCCTCCTTCAATGGATATTCTCTTGTCAACTTCAAATCATTATCTAGGGGTTTGGTCTAAGAACTAGTAGCACCTTGGTGCTTGCAGGCATCAGTGGCAGGCTTCCCCGTAGTCGATACTGATCTTACCTCATTAGATCCTATTTGGTTGAATCCGTAAGTGTTCAATGTTGACACATTTGTTCATACTTTTTAGGTTTTTCTAGGTACCTTAGGGTCCATTTTCATTATTGGCGAGTCCCCTCGCTTCTGTTTATGGTATAAGACCCTGATGACTAGTAATCAGATGATTTCTACCACGATCAACATTAGCTTATTCATTTGCATGCTATAGATTTGTACCATCAAGGTTGAGTAGAAGACCTCGAGATAGGGACATCTCACTCTTATCTAGCACCCTCCCCAAGTTACATTGGAGTTATCTATCATTTTATGTACTTTGATGGCTGCTCTGGAACACCTCTCTTTTATGTGTATGTAGCCCTGGTGATGTATACTATAGTAGATTCACACTTTATGTGATAGTGGCTATGATATTTTGGTTTATTGCATGGATCCACTATGTATGTATTGTGGCCATGTAATAACATTTCATGTCATTGATGCACATAGTATGGTTAGCGACCATGTTCAGTTTCTGTATATGTCGAACATGGGTATGCCTGCCTCAGGGATGATCACCTTATGATTCAGAGTTGGGTATCAATATGAATCCAATAAGACCCTTTGGTATGGACTCCTTCCTCACATTTTGACACATATTTTTTTAATGTATTTTGGCCATTGGTTTCTCTTTGGACCTCATACATTAGGAAGCATCTATTATAACCCATCTCTCCCACTTCATGTCATTGAGAGAAATCCTAGTCCTACCTTTTGACTTGTTGGCCTGAGTGCATCCTTATCCCTTCTTGAATTTACATTTTTAGTACCACATCACTCTTGGGGGCTTATCATCTTGAAAACCACCGCTCCTTTGCAGTGGGATAACCTAATATCTCGATACCCTACTTTCCTTTTCCATGGGAGTGATGGAGGTGATTTTTATAGAATAGGTCAATACTAAGGAGATTAGTTCCCCCCACTTGTTCATGAGTTGGTTCAGGGTCAATTATTGTGAAAAAATATAAACTTCTCATGGCCCTACGTGTCTAAAGACATCCTATTGATTTTAGAAAATTGCCTATATATAAAGACCATGTCAAGAGGGAAAGATAATATAGAGAGAATTTCTCATTTATGCTGGTGAATTTCTACCAAATTTTTTTTGCATGTGAGGTGAGCATAGTCTTGCAGTGATTCACGGGAAATTTCATGCCAAGTATTGAGAAGGAGTGCATCTATATGCCAAGGTATAATGTATTTCTTCAATTCTAATTAATAAAAGCATTTTTGAATTATCCCTCACATATTTTATGTATTTTTAGATGTATCTGGATTTGATTATTGTTTGTACATGCAAACTTGTCTTCCATGGAGGGAAAAAATTTATTTTGTTTGATTGTGCTTGTGTGTAGGGGATTGGATATTAGAGCTAGGTGTACGATCTTTGACGTGCAGAAGAATCTCCAAAGTTGTCTGCAAGTTCTACAAACTTCACCAACCTGTAAGTGATCACATATGCATCTTCTATCTCATTTGATAAGATTAATTGGATGTAATTTCTTTGAATCTTGAGAGTTCATGTACAATTTCTAATAGATCTAATGGAAATATCCATGGAGAAATATCTCCTTACCTTCTGAGGTAACACCCATGCACTATATCTATAATATTCCAAATAGGAAAATGACAACAATACAAATAATACAAAGACTAAATCTACAACAATATGGAAAACACATTAAAAACACTAAGAAAGAGCTAGAACTGCTGAGCCATTTTATTAAAATACTGGAGATGAAAAATAAGTACAACAATGCTCAAAAGATCATAGTCTAGCCGGTTAAGCTAGCTGGAATGGCCCTCAAATTCTCCCACCTAAAACACTGCTCTATTATTGCTTTGTTGAACTCTTCCTCTATGATGCCCTGTTGGAAATGTTGCTGCTAGTTGAAAAGGGCTGCATAGATGAGGTTGATCTAGTGCTCATAAAATTTCGGGATTTGGACACCAGAATCTACTCCAAAAACCCAGAAAAAAACCAAAAATGATTTCTGGAAAGGCTGACCCTGGAAAATCACCCTCCTAGGGTTTGAAAACACACAACTGCTGGGTATGCAAAGCTATGGGCTGAACTGGTAGATAAACTGACTGCAACTGCTCCCCAAAGATCAAATATTGAAGGCTTGATCCCCTCACCACATTCCAATCAGAAATACCTTGGAATTTATCCCTCTCCAGAGCCCCTCTCCTACTGGACTACATAAATCACTGGGTGACTACATTGCTATAGGAGGGACTGCATGTGGCCTAATGCCAAGATAATGAATCTGCTCCAATCGAACAATAAAAATCCTCTCTTGAGTGGGCACTCGAAGTCCCCCGAGGATCAGTTTGGGATCTCTTCTTGAAGACACCCGTGTGCTAAACAACATTGCAGACTCATCGAAACAGCTCAAGTGTGCTCAAGTCGTAAAGACCAGAAAATTAGAATATGCAAGAATCATTTCCATGGAAGCCCTCACCCCCTTCATATTCTTGTGAAACCCTAACATCCTTGTGTCAACTCATTAACTACAATGCTACTTGGCCCCTTGGCTTTCGCACTTGCTGCACACCCTTAGGTCCACTCATTAACTACGCTGCTACTTGGCCCCTTGGCTTTCACCCTTGTTGCGCTTCCCTCTTGGCCTCTTCGCCCCACAAGAGTTACGTCGTCCACATTAGCTCTAGAAAAGTGGTTTTATTCTAACTGTTGGGTTTATGGGTCGCTCCACCCTTTTGTTTACCTACTGAAATTAAGAAAAAAAAAATTGGAAAAAATTAATATTTATAATCAGTTGTCAGCTAATTAGGAATATTACAATCGTCCCCACTAAAATGTTGCTTGTCCTCAAGCAACTGCAAAGATGGATGTTGCAGAATTTTCTCCCCCTCCTAAGTGGCATCCTCATTTGGAAGGTTCCTCCATCTGATCAGATATTCTTTGACTACCCTGCTCCTTAGTTGCCTCTCCCGAGTGTCTAAAATGGCCTCTGGCTATAAAACCAAATTCCCCTCATCATCAATAGACAGGAGTTCCCCAGTGGCAACCACCTGTTGCCCAAGAGCCTTTTTCAGGCATGAGACGTGGAAAAGGTTGTGGTTCCTAGTGCTCCCAGTTGGTAGCTCCAACTCATATGCTACCTCCCCAACATGTCGAATGACTCTGTATGGCCCATAAAAGTGAGTTTTGAGCTTCTTATCTCCCTTTTGCTTCAACGTAGACTGCTTGTACATCTAAAAACGGAGGTAGACCAAATCATCTACCTCAAATTTCCTCTACAAGTGGCTTTGATATGCATACAACTTCTGTTGGTTCTGCATTGTAGCCAGGTTATCCTTGAGAGCACAGAGTATGTCCTAGCTCTCTTGGATCAAGTCCTTGGCCCTGGGGGACTTGCTTGCCCCAACCATCACATCATAAAAGGTTAAAGCATCATAGCCATATAAAGCATAAAATGGAGACATACCGATCGACATGTGAAATTTTGTGTTGTAGCAGTATTCTCCCAAGTGAAGCCAACACAACCATGCCTTTTTCTACCCTGAGACATAGTTTCGCAAGTAGCCTTCCAGCCACTTGTTTACTATCTATATATGTCCATCCGTCTATGGGTGATAACTAGTACTGGGTGTCAACTCGATACCCACCAAACGAAAAATCTCCTGCCAAAAGTCATCCATGAAACGGTTGTCCCTGTCAGAAAATATGGTCTTAGGAAGACCATGAAGCTTGAAGACATCCCAGAAAAATAATTTGGCCACCTGTGAAGTAGTGTACTGTGCGGAGATGACGAAGAAGTGTGCATACTTCGTCAGTTGGTCAAAAACCACATAGATACAATCATTGCCCTGCGCCATAGGCAAACTCGTGATGAAATCCAAGGAAATGCTCTCCCACTTCCCCTTAGGAATGGAGAGTGGTTGTAACAACCACATGAGATTTATCAACCCCCCTTTGTTCCTCTGACAAACTTCGCACTCCCTGACATGTAAATTACATCCTCCTTGAGGCCTTTCCATGAGAACCTCTCCCTCATGGCTCAGTATATTTTGGTGAACCCTTAATGCCCTGAAAGCGGTGACTCATGTGTTGTGTGCAAGATATTCTCCTTGAGCCGAGAGGCCCCTGTCAAGAAAATCACGTCCTTGTAATAAATGATCTCATCCATCACCCGATACCAGTCATTTGTCACCTGTCCATCCAACACCTCAGAGGTGAAGTGGTCCTTGGAATAATCCACCAATAGCTGAGCCCTCCAATCTGCATCAAGGCTCATCAAAGACAGTGTTGTTGGCCTTCAAGACAAGGCATCTTCCACCACATTATTCTTCTGTTTGACATACTCGATGTCAAAATTATAGGCATGGATTTTTCTAACCCACTTCTATTGTCTCTCCTGCAAATGTTTCTTCTCAAGGAAGAACCAGAGACTGTTGTGGTCTGTCCTACCCGAAATCTGTTACCCACCAAATATTTTAGGAACTTGGCCAACACATGCATTATGGCCAGCATCTCTTTTTCATATATCGAATACAACCTATCATGCGGAAATAGCTACCAACTCTTGAAAGCTATAGTATGGATCCCCTGCATCAAAACTGCGCCAACTCCCTCTCATGAAGCATCACACTCCAGCACAAAGGGCTACGTGAAATCTGGCAATGCCAACACGGGACAACTGCTCATCAACTCCTTGAGCCTGTCAAAGGCCCTTTGCATAGTATTTGTCCAAAAAAAGGCCCCTTTCTTGGTGAGGTCCGTGAGGAGTGCTGCAAGCTGTGAAAACCCCTTGACAAACTTCCTATAGTAGGTGAAAATTCCTACAAACCCCCGAAGTTCTATCACATTCTTTGGTTTCAAAAAATCCTGAATGGCCCAGATCTTCTCCTCATGGACCCTTACTCCATCCAATCCAATGATATGCCCTAGGTAGAGCATCTCTGTAAGTCCAAATTTTCACTTGGATAGCTTGGCATAGAAATGTTTCTCCTCTAAGATACACAATATAGCCTCAATATGCTGCAAGTGTTCCTCCTATGTGCGACTATAGATGAGAATGTCGTCGTAGAATACTAACACAAACTTCCTCAACTAACCATGGAAGATGTGGTTCATACAAGACTGGAAAGTGGTCGGAGCATTGGTCAACCCAAAGGGTATAAAAAAGAACTCGAAGTGGTCATAGTGGAATCTGAATGCAGTCTTGGGGACATCCTGATCCCTCACCTTGATTTGATGGTACCCCGACTTTAGATTGATCTTGGAATGGAACTTAGATCCCCTTAACGCATCCATAAGCTCATCAACCCTGGGAATGGGGTATCGATTCTTCATTGTTTTATTATTCAGAGCCCTGTATTCGATGCACATCTGTAAGGTGTCGTCCTTCTTCCTCGCCTACGGAAGAAGCAAAGGGGCTAGTGTTGGGTCAGATGTGTCCTAATGCCAAAAGCTCATGGATGGCTCTCTCAATCTCATCCTTGTAGGTCTTAGGGTGCTTATAGGGAGTGGTGATCACTACCTGGATCCCCTGATCCAACTCAATAGTGTTCTCGAACCCTCAGTCTGGTGGCCGCTCTGGTAGTATATCCCCAATGACTGTGGGGTATAGGTCCAATATAGACTGCACATCGGGGTGTACATAATACTCTATGACTCCTGCCTCTGAAATATGAAGCTCCAATGCCCACTCTATGTCCCTTTTCTGGAAATATGCCTCCATCTGGTGTGCCGAGACTGTCTGGGGTGGATATGTATTATGTGTGCATGCCTATGATCATTTGTCGCTTCCTGCTCTTCTTTTCTGTCCACTCCATCTCCAATGTCTCCCAATCTGTAGTGACTTTTCCCAGTGTAATCAACGATTGTCCACCCAATATCACATTGGTGTTTGGATGTCAACCACAAAAAAATGATCCTTCACTGTATATGTTCCCATGGCTACCGTTAATGATGGAACATACCTCACACACTTCATGGTCCTAGCACCTGGAACCAATACAAAGGGAATCCATATTTTGAGAATATTTTAATAACTAATTTTCAAATAAATCATTTAAATAAAATATGGAGGGACATACTTCAAGCAAAAAAATTTAGCAAAAAATTTTGGAGGGACACACTTCAAGCAAAAACTTTTAGTGAAAAAATTTGGAGGAAATTTTTGGAGGGGATTTTTCATTATTTCAGCTAAATATTATCATTGGGAGAGAGATCATTTGCATCATTCAACATTTCTTGTTTGAGTGTTATGGATTCCTCTGATAGTGAAGTTTCTTTTTATGAAGAATCAACATCTTCGTCACATAACAATTCTATTCATATTGATGAATGTAATGACAACATTAGTGAAAAAATGAAAGATGAAGATTTTCAAATGAATAGAGAGTCTAAATTTCGACTTATTCCTAATCCTATGAACTATGAGAGCAAAAATGACGAAAGGAAAGATGAAGAATTTCCAAAAACTAGAGACTGACATTTTCCACTTAGTCCTAATTCTAAGGACTTTGAAAGCAATAGTGATGAATGGCAGGATGAAAAATTTTCAGTGGACAGAGAGCCACAATTTCCACTTAGTCCTAATCCTAAGGCATGTGAGAGAAATAGTGATGAATGGCTGGATGACAAATTTTTAGTGTATAGAGAGTCACATTTTCCACTTAGACCTAATCCTAAAGACTATGAGAGCAATAGTGATGAATGGCAGGATGAAAAATTTTCAGTGGATAGAGAGTCACATTTGCCACTTACTCCTAATCCTAAGGATTATGAGAGCCATACTGATGAATGGCAAGATGAAAAAATTTCAGTAAATAAAGCGTTGCATTTTACAGCTACTCCTAACCCTATGGACTTTAAATCAGTAGTGATGAAGGGAGGGATGAAGAAATTACAATAAATCAAGAGTCTCAATTTCCAGCACTTAATTCTAATCATATGGACTATGAGAGCAGCAATGACGAAGGTCGGGGTGAAGAATTTCCAATAAATCAAGAGTCACAATTTCCACATAGTCCTAATCCTATGAACTTTGAGAGCAGTAGTGATGAAGGGAAAGATAAAGATGGTGAAGAATATCCTCCAATTCAGTATTTCCAAACCACAGATGATGGTATTGAAAATTTTCATGCCACCAAATATGGTAATGAATATTTTTCAAACAATGATGGTGGTGAAGTTCCTAAATATATTGCAAATGATCATAGTAAAAATAGTATTCCTCCTAATTACCATGGAAATGCTTGTTCAGAGAATGATGAAATGATAGAGATGTTGCCAGCAAATATTGTTTCTAGGAGTAGGATTATACCTTTTTGTATCAATCTAAGATGTTCTAGTTATACAAGGGGTAGAGTAGTATATCTCACGAGAAGAATTTCTATCAATGAGCTCATTTCAAGTGACTGTTGTAAAAATGATTGCTTGAAAACATATGGATTTCAAATTTGCTTTAGAGAAAAGGAAGAGATATTTGTCAATGAATAAAAGCATGAAGAATTCATATTTAGTGGGGCGCATGCAATCTACACTGGAAACTTATGATTATCATATTAGGTCTTTATTTCTCTGTAGAAAGGCTTTCAAAATGATTCATTTAATTGGAAATTTTCGTCCATCAAGAATCCAAGATAATTTGGAAAATGATCCTACACATTATTCAGAAGTTTGTCATAAACAAGAGTTTGGGCCACTTGCAAACACTGCAATGTTATGGATGCAAGACTTCTTTTCAAACCATGGAGAGTGTATGCCAAATAGAGATACAATACATATTCCACATAATTTCTCAAGATGATAAACCTAAAACTTATACAAGTAATATGAGGAAGGTGTTGAAGGAAATGGTCGCTTTATTACATATCAATATTAAGTGCAGATATGGAGGAGAGAATTCAACAATGTTCGTATTCCTAAGAAGACAAGGATGGGGGTTTGTAGTACATGTGCTTCTCTAAAATAAAAAAGGGATAAATATCAAGGAGAAGAAAGAGGTAAGCATTCATAACATTATTCTTTTAAATTGTATAGTGATCAACTATGAAAATGCATTTATTAATACATTTATTTTATGTTATGTGTAGATTCCATTATTAAAGCCCTTCAAGAGCATTGCGAACAACAAACAAGTGAAAGGAAAAAGTTGTACAAGCATCGAAATAAGTGTTATGATAATCCAAATAAATATTTGGGTTTGATAATTAATGGTATGGACCAGAAGAAAAAACTTCTACCACATTTTGTTTGCACACCAAAAAATTTTCAGGAGGAAAATTTTATCCAGCTTCAGTTGGTCGGTTGTATGGTCTTCAATGGGAAAATGTCGCCAATAGTTTACTTCATAGCTCCAAATATTCATAATGATGGAAATCTGACAATAACCATAATTCATGATGTGCTTTCTCATTGGGGTGGTAATCTTCCTGAAATTTTGTATCTACAATTAGACAACAGTTGTGAAAAAAAAAATCAAATTGTTTTTGGATATCTAAACATGCTTGTTGAATTGAGAATTTTTCATAAGGTAAAGGTTGGTTTCCTCCCTGTTGGGCACACTCATGACCATATTGATCAGATGTTCAGTCGTTTTTCAGTAACATTGAGGAGGAAGAATGTTGGGAGCTTGTCATCATTAATTGAATGTATTAAAAAATCATATATGCCAGACCCTATTTTTCATGTGTTAGAAGAAATTGTTGATATGCAAAGGTTTATTCTCATATCGCATGGTTAGGAGAAATGCATTGAACAATTTAATGACAATAGCTTCCAACATCAATTCGTATCAAACAGATGGGAAAACACTTATATGGGGCAAGAAGTATTCAACAACTGCAGAATGGGTGCCATCATCAGGTGTGGAATTTTTGAAGTTCATTCCAGATCATCCAATATTTGCGTCAAATATATTGTTATTACAATAAGTTGGTGAAGTTTATAATGCACGAAGGCAAAAGAGAGATATAGATTATTCTGAATGCATGGAAAAAAAAAAAAAAAACCATTAGATATACATATGAGTACTTTGATGTTGCTGATTTTGTTTGGTGGGAGTCATTTTTCAATAATCAAAGTGATATCCTTTCAAGACTAGCAAACGAAGATATGATTTTGAAGACTCCATTTATTTGGCCACAAAATGTGTCAAATGAACAGGAGGAAACAAACATTCTTGAACAACAACAATCACATGGTATTATTAATTCTACACAGGTGGAGGAAAGAGAAATGTACATTGGTTCTAGAAGATCTCGTGCACAATGTGAAGCCATGGAAGACCTTTACAGAGGTTCAGTACAGGATATTAAAGAGGGTTGCATGATCGCAGTCTTAGCACAAAAGATCCACATGGCTATCCATTCTGGGTTTCCAAGGTTATAAAGGTGATTACAGAAAATGAGGATGTTACAGGTGTTCAAGTACATTGGTATGCCACAAACACACACCCATTCAATGGTGTGTACAAGCCAGAGATGGTAGTTGATACAAAAATTGGCGGAAAGAGAAAAAGAAATGGTACAAATATAAATTGTCGCTGCACAGACCTCTTAAAATTGGAGGAAGTTGACATACTTGTTTATGACTTCAATTTAACAAATAGAGGAGATCTTCACTCCAGGATGATAGAGATTGTTAAGAGGTTGCTACCACAAGAAACAATGTTGAGATGACAGTCTGTTGAACCTAGTCGTATATCTACAAGAATTTTGAAACCTCAAATGGTGGGCATGCATGTGGACTCAGATGGGACACTAGTTGATGAAAGAGAAGAATATGGAACATCTTCATCTACATCGAGTCATTCATTTGAAGATGTGAATTTTGATAGTGTGCAAGAAAATATTAGTGATTTTGAATAATTATGTAAGACAATTGATATAAATGATGTTTGCATTGAGCAATGAAAATGATATTTTAACTTCCTTATGATCTTACATGAAGTTATGAGTCATTTTTGTGTTTTTTGGATTATATGTTTTAATTTTGATAAATTCATTTGTCTAAAATATTGACAATGCAACAATAAATTGGGGTAATAATATATGTTTAATTGGGTTATTTTAGACATATAATTTGTTCATAATATCATGGTTGAAATATTTTGAAAAGTTAATATTTTTTAATTCTATGGGTGAAAAATTGTGAAATATATTTTATCTTTAACATTATGGTTGAAAACAATTAGAATTTTAGGGATTGTTACTGTCATGATATTATATGTTAAATGACATGTATAAAAATTATTAGAGTTTTAACGTGTTTAAAATCTTATTATTTTATATATAATGTCATTACTAAAAATATGTTGAAATTGTACTCGGAAAATAAAAATGGTGTTGTAGCACCAACCATTGTGTGTTTTTTCCATCTATTTGGCACATGAAAATTGATTTTTGCTGCCATATTTTAAATTTTTTGCAAATTAACTTTGAAAAAAAATAAAACTTGGTTCTAGAATACACCATTTTCGTTTTTGGATATTTTTTATGATTTTTGAGGTTTTTTGGCTAGAGTTCCTGTTTTCAATTTATAATTACCATTTCAAAGTTTATGTTGTTAAATCCATATATATGTTGCTATTTCAGACGACATTAAATTTCTGGGTTGTCACTCTTTTTGACGTCATAAAGTGTTAAATTGTAACCTAATCCTCTGTAAAACCTCTACCTCAATAGATTTGTTTTCATGTACATTACTGTGGTTGCTAAAAACTGCATATTCAAAATTTTTTGGTCTTAGTTCCCAGGTGCTTATCAATATCAATCATATGACAAGAACTGATATAGAGGGCATAACTCAAAAAGAGCCTAAGAAATATCGGCCTTGTATTCTTGTCTCATAAGTCACGACTCGAACACCTGAACATCCCATCAAAAAACTTTTAGCTCAGTTATAACTTCTTTGGATCTTGGACTTCCGAGTTCCATTTTAATTTTGAAACTTCTGAAATTTAATTTATGAATCTCTGTCTCAGGTTTCGGATCTGAACTCCCATTGCAGAACTTGATCTTGAACTCTCTGATTTTGGAATTTCAAACCAAACTTTTCTCTCGAAAAATTAGAGTTGATTTCTTGGGATTTGAACCCTCGTTTAGAACGATGCCTTCAACCCTAATCCAACTATCTCTTGGAACTTTTAATTCCTAATACTATAAATTTATCTCCGATTCACATTCCAATTCCAATTCTATGAAACAGTGCCTAAATAGACAAATTCCAGAATCAAAGTTTATTTGAATAACTTTTGTCAGTCAAAGGTGAAGTGATTACTTCAAAATTGCTTCAGAAAGGGGTGAGGCACTCTGCCATCACCACTTTTCCTCGAGTGTTGCGATGAGTCATTTTTACTCTAAATAGAAATCGAGTGGAGAAAAAGAAAACTTAGTGTTCCGTTACATTTTTCAATTGACTATTATTTCTATAAATTTAGAGATAGTCTTGAGCACTTAAAGGTTTATTGAGAACTAATGCAAAATGTCGCTTGTTAAAGCATGGAGGTTCCCATAATGGATCAATAGTAACGTGCAATGTTAAACAAGAAGATAAATCACTTGAATAATTACATTCATACAACTCTTTTCTTGTCTTGTAAGGGACTAATGATGTAATAGAGCAAATGATGTAATAGAGTAGTGTAACAATATTGGTTATGTTGGTGCTTGGATTTTAAACGTAATAGAGTAGTGTAACAATATTGGTTATGTTGGTGCTTCATTACATTTCTATGGTGGTATCTAATAAATGAATTTAACCAATAGATTTAATGATAAAACCACTTTATTGGAATGAAAAGGTTGTGCACAAGGAGTATTTTAGTATTCATCTAATAATACATTGATCAGTAGCATATTTTTATTTTACAAATGTCTAGTGGCCACCTTTAGTTTTTTTTTTTAAACTCCAAGCAAGCTTTAAATTTGACTCCTTTTTTTTAAATGAAGGATAAGGAATACGTAAAAT
Organism: Pinus albicaulis; assembly: GCA_034641835.2. Lineage (NCBI taxonomy): Eukaryota > Viridiplantae > Streptophyta > Pinopsida > Pinales > Pinaceae > Pinus > Pinus albicaulis. The sequence goes on along the minus strand of CM076575.1, from coordinate 1,686,342,315 downwards.
TATATTAAAAAGGTGAAATTTTGGAAGATCTATATTTCATAAATAATAATTTGGATAAGTATAAAAAATTAATAAAATTTAAATTTACTATTATATAATTTGAAATTAAATAGTATTTGTATATTTGGTGGATTTTGGTTATTATTTACGTTAATGTATTTGTGTGAGAGAAAGAATACATATTATTTATTTTGATATTCATTTCTTTGTTAAAGTCAAATTGTATATTTTTGAAGTTGAATATCATAAGATCATAATATTCGAATTAACTAGCTAAAGTATACTTTTTTATTTTTATTTATTTTTAATAAAGATGAAGAATCATTTGTATAGTCCTCAGGATGTTTGAGTTTTTCTTTTTTTTTTCTTGTTCTTTTCTTCATTCAAAATTTAAAAAAATTAATGATTATCCAATATATGTATCCAAAATAAATGTGGCTAAGGCATAAAAATAAACAGGTTAACCCAATGTAATCACTTTTAGCAACACTATTGTAAGAAAGGTCAAATGTGTTGGATTCATTGTGTTGAGTATTTTCTTTTGATTGTTCACTGATCGAGCAATCTATTGGTTGGTCTCATGAGTTGAATATCATTAGTGTGGTTTGACAAGTAGTTATATTTGGAATGATTCCACGCTATCTTGGATAAAATAAATTATTACAAAGAAATCACATTTCTAGTACATTATTGTTACAGTTTGATGGTTATCATTGTTGGTGCACTACTTAAAACTAACCTATAGGATATTTAGAGGTTTTGTTGATTTCATCATAAACTCATGCATCATCACGTTTTATCCAGCAATTAACAAATGTTTTTTTTGTATGCTCTAATAGATTAGTAATCCATTTATTTCCTTAGCACTTGATCTTCTATTAGTAATTGCATTTTGATGTCAAGGTATGTTAATAGCCATGGTTGCATCTATTTTTTAGGAATTGGTAAAAATTGTAATCAATTCATGAGATATTTTTCTATAGCTTGGAGGAAACCTTGTGTTTGGGTAAAGGAGTTATAACCAGTAATTCATAGCATCCACATGTTAAGGAGAAAGAAAGAACTTAAATTTGAATGAAGGTTGTGAAACATAGCACTTATAGTCATAACCAACTTGGAAGGAGTTATAGAATGACACTAATAGTATTGATGGAATAGCTTAGATCCTAGATGTATGTTGAATAATCTTAATTCATAGTTAGTATGAATTTTTATATAAGTAAATGAAATTGATTCATGATAAAAATTTTGATAGTGTATTTTTGTTTTTTATTTGATAAGTATTGAGATGATTCTCATATTAATGATGTTTTACGATGTTATGGTATGTGGTAAATGGATATAGTTCTAATGAGAGTTTGATGATGCATATGTGGTGCTTATTTATTTATTTTCTATGATAATGATCATGGACAAGATATGCATAGGGATCATGATGTTATGATATGATGTATATTGGCATGTTGTTCATTTATTATGTGATGTCATGATTCATATATGTTGATGTTACAACTTATGATGGTATTTCATGATGTGAAGCATGTGGAATCGATATAGATTTTGTGACATGCATGAGCATGCAATTATTTACTATTTAGAATGTGGTTATTAAAAATGATGCTATATTATCATGATAAAACGCAAGAGTTGGCATGTGAATTATTTCCTATGATGTTATGATTATAACTAATGCATTGGATGCATGTTGAGATGTCGTGATTGGCAAGAAATCCACAAATGGGTCGAGAGGGTCGGTTTATTTGATGATCTCGTGGGAGCCCATACTTATGAGGGAGAATATGTAACACCATATGGGCTAGGGACAAACTCAATAAACACTACATATGTCAGTGGTTCCTTTGTCTTGTATAGCTCTTGATGGATAGCTCTTGAGGGGCTATGGGACCATCTTGAGGACGCCAAGTGCCTGATATTGTAGGCCAAGTTCCTGGTATTGGATTGGGATGCCGAAGTATGGAAGGGGTGTAAGGTATTCGCTGCCTGGGGTTGTGTGCCTTAGTGAGGGTGGATGGAGTGGGCCAGCCTTGCGAGATTCCCGGGGTCATAATACCAGATGCCTACCTTGGGGCAGATGAGGTTTGAGTCGGGCGCGAACCTTGGGGCTAGCCTTGGGCTATGATTCAGACCGATGAGGCTTATTCCTGGTTCTGAAAGTGGAAAAAAGGACATATATTCCTTGAGATTTCTCGGGTTTTGTGGAAACTTTCAATGTCTGCTACTTATACTAGTTCAGCAAAGGGTGTTGGGAAAACGTGAAGTAATAAATAACTAACTAAATAAAATGTTAAATGATTCAACTTAACTTCGAGACGAAGTTCCTTAAAGAGGGGGAGTATGTAATTTCCCCTAATAATAATAAATAAATAATAAATAATATAATATAATATTAAACTAAATAGTAAATAAATAATACATAATAATGAGAACAATAATAAATAAATAAAATAGCAAAATCCTAGAGTTCTAAATAAAAATATATAAAAGTAAACTATAAAATAAGTGAAGTTAACAAAAGCAAAAAGGAATAAATAAGAAAGAGTTAAATTAAGAGTAATATTAAATTAAGTAAAACTTGAAATAAATAAATAACAGTTGCATGTTGACACATGAAATGTGTGTGTGCGGTCCCCTTTCCATTGTTTGGTCTTTTTAATAGACATTGACGAATATGAGATTTATCATTCCTTCATCCATTCTCTTGGGAGAAAAGTATTGTGAGACAAAGGATTCTCTGGCAGTAGTACATTGATTGAGGGCTCGGGGGTGGCCAACTGTAGAAAGATTACGTGCAACTGAGCCTATGGTTGGGTGGAGAGTCGTCCCCAAAACTTTATTGTGGTTAGTAGGATTCAAATAATGTTCAACTCTGAAAGCACAAGTAAGGAATATCGTCGCTATAGGTAAGTTGTCTTTGCTCGTGTTTCTAAAAATTATATGCTAATTAGTTGAATAGTTTTTGTGTTGATTATTAATTTCATATTTCATATAATTAGTTGCATGTTAAATTTTGGGGTTGTTACACTCTTATTAGACCTCTGTCCTTGAGACAAATCATCTTTTTGTTGAAGTAGAGCCCTAGTCGCTCCCTTGCCAAGACCTCTAAGCGATTGAGATCTTCGATTTTCTTCCATGAGCTTTCCTGAGTGCGATTGTAGCCTTTTTCTACCAGTTCTATGCCAATGACTACGATATTTAAGGCTATTTTCCAGGGTTAGGGCTTAGCCTCTTCCTAGAATTCTATCAAACTTTCAGAACTCATAACAGACATGAAGAAACTTCTTTTGATAACAAACTGAAACCAGGACTTGATCTAACCTCCCCCAATTGTGACTGACATTTCGTAAAACACTTGGTAAATATGCAACCTATAGGTCATGAATGCAAGTATGAACATAAGGGAGTGAAAAATTATCTGAGGTTTAACAAGAAGGGCCTTTTCCTCCTCACATTAGTTGTTATATCACCAATTAGTTCTTTCATTCATTATTCATTCAGCTACAAATAAAAGCATGAAAAGAGCCATAACTAAGAACTGTCATATAACCATGCTTATAACCAACATATAACCATATAAATAACAATGAGAGAAAAACAATTTAAGCCACACAATAACAAGTACATTTCCTTATCAAAAGCAAGAGAAACTTAGTTCTTATTAGACATAGGAAAAATCCAACCAGGTTCGGCACTTCCACGTACTAGTCAACTATAGATTGGTTGAACCGAATCTTTCTTTTAGCCAATCACCCCCGTGCCATTTTCCAAGCATGAATATGGGATTTCATGGGATAAACCAATCCTACAAGCACAACCAAGGGAATCCATAGGTTAAACCACCTCCACCCTCACCATACTATGATCTCACCTAAACTGGTGTCGAGATCACAAAACCAAACTGAGCTTGGATGCCTCAGAATTTCTTCAACAATACGTTGAGGAATTTTCCCATCTCCACCCTTAAAAATTTGTGTGTATCTCGACATTACCGATTAATGGACTCCCAGGCATTTGGAAATTTTTCTGATACCACCACACTCGGATCCAATATCTTCCAGCAATCAAAAGCTCAAACTGAGAACAATCGCATCACACCATGGCTATCCAGAAAAGGGAAGGCTAGGCTAAAATTAACTTTCAAACCCAACAAAACTCATGAAAATGACAGTAAGAGAATCAAATACCAACATGCACATACCATGCATGCCAAAACCAGCTAGGAAATCATACATGCAACTTTTTACCTGCAATTATTCTAGTTGAAGTTGTTTGATCCAACTTTTCCTTATCTGATCCTTGCTTTCCTTTTCTTTCCTTGTCCTTCCTTTTCTTTCTTTCTTTCCTTATCCTCTTGGTGCTCTTCTCCTCTCTAAGACTAATTCCAAAATTGAATTGACAAAAAAATGCCAACTGATGCTCCGAGGTCCTTTTATTGATGAGGCCTCTAATTTCTTAAATTTTCCATTGTTTTCCTCCTCACATGCAACCTGTGACCTTTTAAGTTCCTTCTCTCCTAATTTCCTTTATTTTCATAAATAAATTCCAAGAATATTTTTTTGTCTTGCCAAAGTCTTAGCCATTTCCTTTGTCAATTTCCCCTTAGCCATAAAAAAAACAAGTGATGTCAACTAGAATATTTTTCCCAACATTCAACTTGGAATAAGTGCCCCTTAACTATGGTCTTATTTTGTCTTTATTAACTTTTATTACATGAATTGTCCCTTAAATGTGGTCTTTTTTGTCGTTATTAACTTTTATTACATAAATTTTTAACGTAGGTGGCTATTATAATACTCCTCTATTATTTATATTTTGGATGATGTTTTTAAAAATAATCTACATTTCAATTCGTAATCAAATTGTACACTTATAAAAATCTATGTGAATATTCATATATATATATAATTTTAAATAACATCAATATTTTTTGTTTCTCTCATATTTTTTGTCTTTAAACTTATTGGGAAAATAGATTATATAATATAAGTAAAATTATATATATATATATATATATATATATATATATATATATATATATATATATATATATGGGGCCACATTACAATTTACCCATGTATTGATATCCACTTTACACTCTAAAATTATATATTAACATTATATCAAGAATTAAATTAAAAAATAATAATCATGTTAACATAACTCAGAGATTAAAAAAATAAAAAGTAATAAGAATAATAAATTTGTTGAATTTAACTGGTTATATATTAATTTAAATAATAATAATGATGTATAGTATTTTAAAAACTTATAATTAATAAATATATAGAAATTTAACAATTTTATTAAAAATATAATTTAAAAGAATAATATATTTTTATATGAAATTTATAAAATATAAATAGTAAATATAAATTAAGATAATAATTCATATTTTAATTATTATATTAAAAAAATACTTAGTATATATAATAATATTATTAAGGAGTAATATAGTTTTATCTTAATTTTGAATTTATTAAGTGCGAGAAGGAATTAAGGTAAAACTCTTTTTTCAAATTTTAGACTAAAAAGAAAATGCCTACATCTTGAAAGATTTGATCCTCTTGTTATTTTATAAATTTAGAATTAAGATGAATTTATGTTGATTGTGTGTATAATTAGTACAACTATATAACTTAAATGATTAGTACATGTTGATAGAATTCAAACCATAATAAACATTAAAACAAGTATTTATTATTTTTAATAATAAAAAATTAAGTAAGCCTATAGGAGTACCTATTTCCAATTGACAATTAATATAGGCTTGTAATTTTTTTATTTATTTTAAATAAATAGGCTAAATTTTATGTGAGTCTAGTATTTTTCATTTAATAAAACCTTTTTGTATGACTCTGATTTCACCAAGTCCTTTGCTCTTGTGCGTTACATAGACATATTTAATTTAATAATTACGCCATAAGGTGCTCCTCTTTGAAAACAACTCCTCTGGTTGCGACTTTGTAATGGTCTGCACCATTGGATGGAATGTTAGACGATTGAATATTTTTAGGCCATCAGATTAATATTTAATAGTTAAGAAAAAAATAATGGTTAAAGTTGGTTCTTGTTGAACTATTTCTTCTATTTCTTGATAGCTTAATGGTTTTTTATGGTAAGTTAATGGAGTAACTGCCAACAACAAAAACGTAATAATAATAAGAATGATCCAGATTTATGCCGGAACACAAAAGAATATAGAAATAACCATAAACATAGAGACACGGCGGAAATAATGCATCATTTCATTAATATCAAATAATAGAAATATGCTGATAACGATTCATGAGATGAGAGCGCTAGGGTTTCGTGATTCAGCTCTCTACCGAAACCCTAACGCACCTGGCTGCCTGTTCACGCTCTAACTGCGCTGTCCCTTCCCTGCAACGCAGGCCTGCTCTTCAGTATGGAGGTGGAGATGGGGGGAGGTAGCGGGCCTCCCCCTGCAAATGAAGATGGACAAGAGGTACGAATGAAGGAAAAATCTGACAGCAAACCGGAGAATGAAACGACCCAGAAATCGACCCCTGACTCGAGAACGGAGAAGAAGCAGGCCACTTCTACCACCTGTAAGCCTATTGCACCAGATCGCCCCAAAATAGATCTGCCTAGTCATCGCATCAATGCCAGGATTCAGTACATGAGGGACCATGCCCTCATTGGAAAATTTGTCGGGTTCTGGCCAACGGAAAAAGCCCTGCAGGGCTGGATAGCGTCTAAATGGAAGCCCAAGGGGGAAATCACTCTGCAGCTGGGAGCGAAGGGCTTCTCTACAGCTACTTTCAACTGCCTTGAAGACAGAAACAAGGTAATGGATGAAGGCCCCTATTTTTTCAACTCAGCAGGGTTATACCTTAGAAACTGGGTGGAGAGATTCAACCCAGATCTTGAAAATTTCAACTGGGCACCGGTATGGATTCATCTTTACTCACTGTCGCTTGAGTATTGGGATGAGGAATCATTGCAAGCGATAGGAAAAGGACTGGGAGAGTTCATAAAAATCTCAGAAGAAACTAAGCTCCGAAGGTACACCTCCTATGCCCGAATATGCGTCTACATGCATCTGGACAGTGCCCTACCTGATGCTGTAAGTATCTTTCATGACGATTTTGAATGGATTCAACCATTGGATTATGAGCATGTCCCCTTTCGATGCAGAAGGTGTCATGCCCACGGACATCTTTTCAAAGACTGTCCTTTAACTGTTCACGCCCGCAGCACATAAGCGGAGGACAAAGTGGAAGCAGATGGTTTCACCAAAGTCACCCCCAGAAGAAGACACAGCAAAAAACCCTCCTCTTCTGGAAAGAAACCCAGTACCTCTGCCTCTGTCCCTTCTACTAGCAATAGCTTCGCCTTACTTGCTCAGACTGATCCCAAGGATGACTCCACCCCAGCCACTTCAAGCCACGCTGGCCCTTCTATTCCCCCCCCAAATCAACCCAATCCCGCATTCTCGGTGCCTGACCTTCCTAAGTCGAGCTCTGCTGATAAGCCAGAACCGAATCCCTCCCTCAAGAAAAAACAGGTCACTTGGGACCCTAACCTTATGGATCTGGAGGGGCTCACCCCTACTACTAATCGGGATAACAATGATCTTCTGGAGAATGACCAGAAAATCCAAATGGATGAAGACTCTGAAAGTCTCGACCTTGGTGAGTTGGATCTCATCGGTCTTGAAGATGCTTGCCGATGGAAGGAATTTTATAAGATCAACCCTAGGCAGATTGAATCTCTTGAGGCGGCACTCACCAAAGTCCAACAGCACAAGAAATTGGGTATCCAACCAGGCAGTCGTTGGGATAGTCTGAAGGTGATGAAGGAAACCAAGAAAAGAGGAAGGAAACCCGATTGGCAGCGTACCATTGCCCTCGGAGAGATACTGGTGGATTCGGGACAATATCCCAAGCTAACTAGGTTCTTCAAACCCCTAGCAAATAGTTCCCCATGAAATTAATCTCATGGAATGTAAAAGGACTCAATGGTCCAGCGAAGCACAGAATGATAAAGAACATGATTCAGAAGGAGAAACCCCACTTACTCTTTCTTCAGGAAACCAAGTGCAATAGTGAAACGCTGGGCTCAATCTTAACTAAAGCATGGCCTGGCAGCAGATCTGTAGCTGTGGATGCCTCAGGGTTTTCGGGCGGGCTTGCGATAGCCTGGGATACTCAGTCACTGTAGGTAGGTGACTTCCACGCTTCCCATAATCTCATCCAGGCTACCTTCCACCCTATAAGCACCAACATACATGGACATCTGTCCAATGTTTATTTTCCTCAAGACCAGGCGAGCAAGGTAGCGCTTTTAAACACTCTTGAGCATCTCAACTCCAACAGGTCCCATCCCCTTTGGATCTTAGGCGGATATTTTAATATGATCACGCGAATGGCTGAAAAATCTGGGGGCAGAGCCAGACTAGATCAGGACAGCTCCCATTTCAAAGCTTTTACCAACAACAACTGGCTTATTGATATACCTTTCTGCAATGGTTTGTTCACCTAGAACAATCGCAGAATAGGAAGACAACAAATAGCCTCTAAGCTGGATCGATTCCTCTTATTGGACAATGCCATTCATGTGGGAGGAGACATCACCGGGTCAATACTCCATTTTTCGGGCTCTGACCACTGGCCCATCATGCTCCAATGGCAAAACATAGGCTCTCATCCCAAAATACCGTTTAGATTTGAAGCTTTTTGGATTTCTCACCCTTCCTTCAAAGACTTGGTTCAGACTGTCTGGAGAAGATACACTCCGCCTAAAGGGTCCAAAATGTTCCAGTTCCAGCAGAAGCTTAAGTGGGTCAAGGAACACATCAAAGCTTGGAATCAAAACATCTTTGGCAACATCTTTATGGAGAAACAGATCCTTGAGCAGAAGATGAAGGATGTGCAGCAAGAGATCATCACTTCGGGAAGATCCGAATCTCTCGCCTCCATGGAGCTTGACCTTCAGAGAAAATTGGAGGATAGATACAAACAAGAGGAAATCCTCTGGCGGCAGAAATCTAGAGTTCATTGACTGAAGGAGGGTGAAAGAAACACCAAATTCTTTCACAGCACGACCATTCAACGAAGAATGCAGAATAGGATAAGCCATCTCACTAATCAGCAAGGGGAGCGAATGGAGAGGCATGAGGACATGGAAAAAGAACTGGCAGACTACTTCAAGGACATTCAGAAGGAGCAGCAGGTAAACAGACAGCCAGCTATTGATCAAATCAAGCCGCTCATACCCAACTTGATCACAGCTGAGCATAACCAAATGCTTCTCCGTCCAATCTCACCACAAGAAGTGGACACCGCTATGGCACAGCTCAAGGATGGAAAGGCTCTAGACCCGGACGGCTTCACTGCTAATTTCTTCCACCACTTCTGGGAGCTCATTAAAGACGAGGTATGGCAACTTGTAGAAGAATCACGAACAATGCATTGGATCTTGCCCTCCCTCAACACTACCTTCGTCGTGCTGGTGCCAAAAGAGGAGCAGCCCAGCAAGCCCAAAAAATTCAGACCCATTGCCCTCTGCAATGTTATTTATAAAGTCATCTCCAAAGTCATCGCCAACAGGCTCAAACCGCTTCTCCCGCTTCTTATTTCGCCAGAACAAACAGGATATGTTGAGGGGCGTCAAATCCTTGATGGTATAACTCTAACCCATGAAATTATACATTCTCTAAAAGTCTGCAAGAAGCTAGGTATGCTCCTCAAGATCGATCTTTCCAAAGCTTTTGATATACTGAATTGGAGTTATATTCAACAAATTTTAAGCGCTTTCGGTTTTGATTGCATGTGGATTCGCTGGATTATGAGCCTCATTACCTCTTCCTCTCTTTCTATTCTTCTCAATGGCATCCCTTCCCCTCTCATCCACCCTTCCCGAGGAATCAGGCAAGGGGACCCCCTCTCTCCCTTTCTCTTTGTTCTCATGGCTGAGGGACTAGGCAGACTTATTCATAACGAAGACTGCAACGGTCGTTTGCGTGGAATTTCTCTTTATGGAGCCCCTACCTCGACCCATCAACAATTTTTTGATGATAATATGCTCTTTGGCCATCCCTCTGTCCAAGAAGCACGCTCGTTTAAAGCCATCCTCAACCTCTTCTCTCAAGCCTCTGGGTTAACCATTAATGACTCTAAGTCTCAGATCTTTTTCTTCAACACCCCCCCTCTGGTCCAAGCTAATATTGCTCATATTCTCGGCTTCTCTGTGGCTTCTCTCCCAGACAAATATCTTGGAGCGCCTCTCACTGACTCTGCTATCAGGCATTCCTCCTGGAATCAGCTCCTTGAAAAATTGGAATCTAGATTATCTTCTTGGACCTTCCGAGCTCTTAATATGGTCAGTAGACTCACTCTTATTAAAGAAATATTACAATCTATGACTCTTTATCTGTTTTATGTTCTTGCAGCCCCGAAATGGGTTCTCAAACAGATCAAAGCACTTCAAAGACGCTTTCTCTGGGGCTCCTCTGGTCAAAATCGCAAATGGGCTTTGGTTAACTGGAACACAGTTTGTACCCCCAAAGAAGCTGGCGGCCTGGGTTTGAGAAATCCCTTGCACAGCAATGAGGTCATGGCAGCTCGTGTTTGGTGGAAATGGATCTCTAATCCCTACACTCCTTGGGCCAAACTCTGGACTGCTAAGTATGCCAACAATAGATCTGTTGCAGACTTAATAAGACTGGCTCCTACACACTCTAGTTCTTTGGTTTGGAATGCTGCCAAGCAGAACTATGCGCTCATACAGCAACACAGTTTTTGGCAAATCCGCAATGGTAAATAAGCGCGTTTCTGGTCAGACTCCTGGCAACAAGAATCCATTCTTCTGGAAAAGTACCTGCAAATCAACCTAGAAGATCCTAGAGAAGCTCTTGATGATAAAATTTGTACGCATTGGATGGACACCGACAGCAACGACTTCAGGAAGTGGAAGACCTCTCATCTCATTATGCCCCATGCTCAGAGTCCTGAGGTGGAAGCCCTCAACAAGGAGCTGCAACGAAGGCAAATCAGAAGCTCAAATGACCCCGACATTCTCAGATGGGGTCACACTACTAAAGGAATGTTCTCAACAAAGGAAGCCTACTCTTTGCTGTATCCCTCCCTGCTCCCTAGGGACTCCCTCTCGCAGATGATTTGGAACCCTACTACCTGGCCTAAGGTCTCTACTTTCCTATGGCTCTTAAGTCATCGACGCATCCTTACATGGGACAACCTAGTCAAAAGAGGTTTCATTGGACCCTCTCGTTGCCCCAACTGCGCTCAAAATGCTGAGACCATTCAACATCTGATGCTGCTCTGCCCTCTAGGCAACTTCTTATGGGAAAAGTGTAGTTTTCGTTGTCAGAAGAACAAGCCCTCCAGTGATATCACTTCCATCTTGCGCAACTGGCCCAAACGTCCCTGCCTCTCTGCCCTCCTTAATGCTCTCTGGCAGCTCCTTCCTAGACTGATCTTTTGGACCTTGTGGAAGGAACGAAACAAGCGTATTTTCAAAATCAAACCTCTACCCTGGACTCTTTATGGCTTTCCTTCATTGGAAATCTTCAGGAATCTTTAGCGCTACATTCCTGGCAAGAAGAGGACTTTCTTAAACAACCAAGAGAGATCTCTGTCTGGAAAAACTGGAATCTCAACCTTGCGTTCACTCCAAAGATCAGAAACAAGGTGGCCTCGGACTCGCCCTCGCATTGGACTCCTCCCTCTCTTGGAGTGTTTAAATTAAATTTTGATGGGGCTTCCAAAGGAAATCCTGGACAAGCAGGTTTTGGTGGTATATTCAGAAATTCCAAGGGAGAAGTTCAGCGCCTCTATTTCGGCTCCATTGGATGGGACACCAACAATTCTGCCGAGCTTGAAGGCCTCTGGCAAGGCCTAAGTCTCACTCTCCAGCACAACTTTTTCCCTATTATTATAGAAGGAGATTCTCAAATTCTTATCAACATGGTTAATCAGCTTCTCTGGGGGGCCGATCCTAACAAAGTGGCTCACAGTTGGCGTTTGGCTGCTCGAATTGATAGGATTAGCAACTGGCTTCAAAACAACAGGGTGGTTTCCTTCACTCATGTCAAAAATGAAGGTAATAAGGTTGCTGATCTCCTGGCCAATTTTGGAACTGAGAGTAATAGCACACTCACTCATGGCCCCCTCTCTATTATCCATGATGGAGACATGCTTCAGAATTGCACAACGCTGGTGCACAAGGATAGCCTTCTTCCGGATGAGGATTAGGTGGCGGTCTGAAGAGTCCTGGGCCCCTGCACAGCTCCCAACGGAGCTCGCATGGGACGCCCACATGGCCTCATGCATTAGACTTAAAGGCGATATTAATACGCCTCGGGTCGACCAGCTCAGGAGTAATTGCACCTCGGCGCTGCTGTATATGGCGGTCATTTGGTTGATGGCTCTCACTATGGATGGAGAGCATGACAGGAGTAGCCATGGGAGAGCTCTAACTCCCCTTCGCAGTGATTGCCCTCCTGGCTTTGCCGAATCCAGTTTCAAAACTCAGACTGAGCGTCGATGCTGTATTCTGGCCTGCTTGGAGACGCTTCCGGGAATTCACTTCACCAACAGCCCCTTCTGCAGCGTCTCTGCCCCACCTGGCATCTCTGTTGAGCTTCTTGCAGGTACTTTGATTCCTTCTGATTTTCATTTGCTCCCCCATGGTCGTTGTCCCTCCGCTCACAGGGCTTCTGTCTCTTCCATCGTATCGCCTTGCTCGCACCACCCTGGACGTCGTCCCTCCGCTCACAGCGTCTCCATCTCCTCCATCGACTTACCTCACTCGTGCCACCTCCTCCTCTCCATGCCTCGCCTCAGGCAGCGGATGCGCTGTCGGCGCGGAGTTAGTCGGGGTCAAGCCTCTGTCATTCCTCCCTCGCCCTCTTCTGATTTGAGCTCTTCCTCTGAAAGTGATGAACCCACTCCTCTGTCAGCTTCGCGCAGAGGCAGGGGCAGAGGACGTGGACGAGGAGCCGAGAATCCGAGCAATGTCAGCAGAGGACGTGGGCGAGCTCATTCTCCCGGTCGCGTTTCTAGTCAGCCCATTCCACCTGACCCTTCTGCTCCTCCTAGTCAGCCCATTCCACCTGGCCCTTCTGCTCCTCCTAGTCAGTCCATTCCACCTGGCAGAGGGCATTTGGGGTCCACCATTAGGCAAACTACCCAGAATGTTGAGCTTCGCTTTCACTGTACCTCTGTCGACTCCATTGTCACAACCTTCATAACTGTCTCCCTTCGTGAAGAAATCCCTCATCCTGCTCCCGACCGCCCTGCTCCTCCCTCTCCTCCCCATGCCCCCTGCTCCAACCTCCCTCTTCAAACTGGGCAGATTTCTGTTGCTGAGAACCAGGACCTGAAGGTTGATAGTCAAGCGAGCATGGCGGATAGCAACAATGACGACGAATATGGGTGCAGAATTGTTGAGGAGCCGATGTCTTCAGAGCATGATGGATGACCCAAGGCGCGCAATCAACATTCTCCCCAGGTCTCCTTGCTCAATTACTGTTGGAGCTTTTGTGTTTTACAGTTCTAGATGCCAGCCAGTATGGCTGATAGATGTTTTCAGTTTATATGTTTCTGTCTCTATGACTTGCATAAACTTAAGGCCGGTTTCCCTACCATGGGCGGCCTAAAGTTTTATGTTTACAGGATCGGTTTCCCGCTATGAGCGATCCAGGTTTCTTAAGAACAGCTTTCTTATCAACCCCAGCTATTTGGCTTTCATAGCAGCAGTTGTGGCAGTTTTGTACTAGTATTTTTATACTTAATAGAATTAGTCTCACTTAGAAAAAAAAAAATAGAAATATGCTTATAGACATAATGGAAATAAAATAGCTAGGGTGTTGATAGCGAATCTCTGAGAAGAGATGTGGTGGCTACAGACCTCTGAACTATGTTACAATGAAGCTCGAGGGCCTATTTATTATGGAGAAACAATGGAGAACTCTAAACGTCCAAAAACCTAACCCTAGGAGATGAAGCGCCAAAACTATGGGCCTCGTTTGGGTAAATTGGTGTTTCAACTTCCCGGGGACGTAACTTCGGCATACTATCTCCGTTTGACGCACATGATACATCATTAGAAAGATCTATCCGAGGACTACAAATGTCACCACGAATATCGCTTCCGAAACGAAATCATATTAGTTGGAGGAACGATTCCCAAAGAACGTCGTTTAGGGCCTCAAAACGGCTCTAGAAGTTCAGGACCCAAAAAACTGCTAAAAATAGTAAGTTGTGCCGAAATTGAAAAACTGAAAGAGACAATGGTGGGGCCCCAAGTGGAATAGGCGGGTGACCACCAATATCCACCTGGATCATTAAGGCCCCAAAACGACTCCGGGAGTGCAGGACCCGAAAACCTCCTAAAAATAGTAAGTGGTGTTGAATGTGAAAAGCTGCAAGAATTGATGGTGTAGATCCAAATGGAATAGATGGGTGGCCACCGATATCCACCTGGATCAAAGAAGGCATATATGTAGAAATTATACAACATGCATGTATATCTTGGATTCACCTGATATAACAATGTACTAAAGTTAAATATTGAATCGCTTCTACAAATATTTTGCGGAATTAAAAACACAATCGTTAATCACATGAAACAAAGAAGAATCAAATCAAACACAAGACAGCTAATTTCCCGGGGAAATCTTGCTGCTCAAAACTCCACTATCTTCTATTGTATATTCAACATGGATCATGAAACAATTACATAAAAAAACTCTTCTCACGAAAGCCCTCCAGTACTAAAACTATTACCGATGAAATAGGTAACTTGACCTCAAAACAAGAACTCTAGCCCAAAAAGACTCAAAAAACATGAAAAAACACCAAAAAAAAAAAAAAAAAGTGTATTCCAAAATGCACTTGGTTTTTTTTAAGGTCAAATTTCAACATTTTATAAAATTATGCTAAACAAAAAATTGTTTCTTGAAAAAATGATTGAAAAAACACCCTCAAAACAAAACCAGTTGATACTGGAATAACAAA